>CAJQZN010042367.1:127089-144064 GCA_907164685.1 Colias eurytheme | reverse complement strand
TTTATTAACTGTACTGTTACTTATGTTATTGCTATTCTTTCATTTAAATACTAGATATGTCAAATATATCTGAAAGTTACTAGATAATATTTGATATAAATGTTTTATTTATATAAAGTACTCGCGGTCCACCCCGGCTTCGCCCGTGGTACATATTTACGTTTCCTCTACATAAGAACCATCCTCAGCCGATTCAGCTGTTCACACGTGATGCCGTGACGACGCGAAACGGGTTTATATTTATCCATCTATCATATAGATAGATGGATAAATATAATGCTATAGTTAATTGAAACTAATTGTATTAATTGAAATTGAAAAACTCTTGAATTTATCGGAAACATGATTATTGATTATTAACACCTCATAATGGGTACCTAAATAAAATTTTCTTGTGGCCCTGGGCGGAAAGTAAAAAGCTCATTATTTTAGTTAATGTGATTGCTATTGAAGTATAGGTACTCAAACTCATGACACAGTCACATCAATACAATACATCTATAAAACAGTAATATAGTGTGTCCGTACATTGAATATTATAATATTAACAAGAAAAAATTTGAAGAAACATTTTGAGAAGTTCCTATCGACATAATATTACTGCCAACACGACGGGTTTTTATTGAAAATTTTCGCCTTAGAAGCGCCTTAGAAGACAGAGTTGCAAGCAATATCCATACATTGGATCAACTGTTGCTTAACAAATATCAACCATGAAAACGAGACTTTCAAAACCAATTATTTCAAAATTCATACGAAAGAATAAATGTGGGAATTTAAATGATTTCGGAATCTGGACTATCTTTTTCAGAATCACAATAGTTCTGCTAAGCTTGAGAAAATATAAAAATGCCGCTTGGCAAGAATTGTTCTTGAAGTAGTTACACTTTTTGTTCAAAATTTCGAAGATCTGCAATAATAATAAAGCAATAATAATCAGAGATTTTCCTTTTACAAAGTATTACTATGACAATCCTTGAATTTGATTGTGTAACTTATAATACTCCCCTTGTATAATATTATCTTAATATAAAATAAATTATCATAAAGTCCAAGCGTACTCGGTGGCACCAGCTAGTTACACTAAATACACCTTTTTAATAATGTGTACATCAGTGTTGACATTCACTCGCAGTAGTCCCTACAATCAAGTCGATATTGTGTTTAAAAATGCTTTGAGTATTTTTTTTTTAATATGAAGAACAACATTTTTAATCGAGATATTTCCACCAAATCTGTTCTTATATTTCGCTCGATCTTCGCACATTATGCTGAGCATTCAACCAAAAATATTGTAAACGTCTCATTGAAATGCTATTGTATATTTTATATTGTTTTCATATTAGGATTCTTATTTTATACTGATGATTATAAAACTGATTCGAAGATGTTTGTTATCTGTTATGTAACATTGTCGTTTACGAAATATATTTTGAATGTTCTCATTTCATTGTGGCACAAGCAGAAATATTTTGTTAATTTCTCCTCTTACCTTCAAATTTTCGATAATATTGCCAAATCAACGCAAACTCCAAATGCTCGTATATCTGTGTATGTCACTATCATTTTAATATTTAATTATTGTATATCTATCTGTATATCGGGTATACATGATTTTTCAATGAGTGTAGTGGCTGCTTTATTAGCACTTGATATGTCTGAATACGTATCGCATTTACCAAATTCTATTATTTGTGAATTGTTTTGGATGCGCATGTCGGTCCTGCAACGGGAACTTTACAAAATGTGTAACACTGAGAGCATAAGCGTAGATGGAAAAATACTTTATTTGAAGAAGTTTCTTCAAAATTACAAAATGTTGTTGGATAATATGCAAAGTGCGATTAACACTATACGGCTTATGGTGAGCGAAGAATACTTGAGATTTATCAATGCGACATTTCGCGTAATTAAAATGTAATTTGTTTCAGATGCTAGTCGATGTCATCTACATTTTTATCAAATGCACTTTGGACATTAAGTGGAGTATAGGTTACGTGATAGAAAAAGTAAGTTGTAAGATAATAATTTATTAGGTGCTTGACTAATCCTAATAATATTATAATTATGCGAAAGTTTGTGAGGATGTGTGTGTGTGTGTGTGTTTGAAATGAAATGAAATGATGAAATGATAATTTATGTCAGAATTGTGATTAGGTACACAGTTTTTATATAATAAATTTCACGTCCGCATAATTCGCCAACAAATTGGCATACAAATATTTATATTATGTTGAATTATAATCTAAAAAATCGTTTGTTACTCTTTCACACAAAAACTACTGAACTGATTACAATTCAATTTAGCACACATATAAAGGGTAACTTGGATTAACACATAATATGATAGGTTTTATCCCAAAAATCCCACGGGAACGGGAACTATGCGAGTTTATCTTTGAAAACGCGGGCGAAGCCGCTGGCGGAAAGCTAGTTTATTATAATTTCAATGACATGTTTATTCTAAACTTTATATTTTATATGTTTGCGTAATGTTGTTTCATGCATTTTAGGGCATAGATAGAAGAATTTTGGGCTTAACCGTATATTCTGCTTCGGATGCAATTTTAATATTTATAGCAGCAGTTTTCGTCGAGTTTTCTAAAAACGAATACAATAAAATAAAAGTTACTTTATCGGAGGAGATTTTACAATGCCATGGTTAGTATTGATTCTCCAAATTAAAAAATGTATGGTATTATTGAGGCATTACAATAATGTGGATTAAATTCATTTAAAACCAATGGGGATGTAATATTAATTGTCTCTGTAATATAGTTAAAGCCGTTAGATAACAATAGTTTTAACCGTTGTTATCAATTTAATTGCAAACTATCGAAAAATTGTGTTTTCTTTGCAAATTAACAAATTATTTTTCGTAATTTGTTTATAATCTAACGGTGTTTACAAATTTATGGTGACAAAAATGTTATAACTCACAGGTGTGAGTCTCATTGGTGCTCTACACAATGGGTAGCGTTTGGCGAATAGTGGCAATCACGAGAGAGCACGAATGATCGGCCGCAATTGTAGATGTTTTTTTCATAAATGCCGTTACAGCAACAAACATCGACCATCATTTGTTGGACCATCGCTGCCCATTGTGTCCAACGCCCTTCAGATGGTAAGTAATTTGACGTTATTTTGCTATTTGTTGCAGATATTAATTATGGCGATATGCTCCGTTCAACACTGGAGTACATCGAAGTTCGTCCACCGAGCTACACTATCTGGAGGATCTTTCCCTTTAACATTAACCTCATTATTGGCTTTATTAACTGTACTGTTACATACGTCGTTGCTATCCTGTCTTTTAACTATTAGATGAAAAAATATATTTTCGTTATGGTAATGAAGATTTTTATTTAATAAATGGTTTGCTCAGCAAATATTTAAACGGAAAAATGTTGTCGACCAATTATTTGGTATTTAAGTCGTGTTTATCCACTTTAAATATGAATGATCTGCAAACATATTTTTTTCGTATATTTCTTACTAACAACGCGTCACCCAAAATTTTGTGGGTCATTTGTAACAGGACGGCGGTTCTACAGGGGTCTTAGTACGCAATGACAAAAAGAAAAAGGACGCTGATACCGGATACCTTAAGATACTGTAATATAAAATATTACAGTATCTTAAGATAAAATATTATAGTATCTTCACCGTGTGTGACGCGCTTAAGGTTAGAAATGAGTAAGTATCAAATTGAGAAATATATTCATAAACTAGCTTCCGCCCACGACTTTGTACGTGCATCCCCGTTTTACCCCGTTCCCGCAAGAATTTCGGGAAATCCTTTCATAGCGGATGCCTACGTCCTAACATTTACCTGCATGCCTAATTTCAGCCCGATACGTCCAGTGGTTTGGGCTGTGCGTTGATAGATCACTATATCAGTCACCTTTGAGTTTTATATATATAGATAGGGAACTAAAATAAATCCCTGTGGACCACCATTATTACAGGCGCCGCAAGCTAGAGACTATTGACGAGACGATGAATATTAACAACAACAGTTTTTTTGAAATTTAAAAATGAACTAACTATTTACTGTATGGCTTTTCTTATTTTGGTAATATTGCATGAGAATGCAGATTTTTACAGTCCAATAAACCCTATTTGATTGCAAAACCAGGCAAGAGGTATTAACCGATGCCTTTCGTTAAACACAGTTTCGACTGATATTTGTTGCCGAAAGTGATTTGATTAATTAAACAATATAGAATAAAAAATAATATTTGTAGATAAGAAATAAACTAGAAATTAACTGCTTCTATACGTCAACTAATGATATTGCTACTATGTATATTAACAGATAATCAATTGAACGTGACATACGATTCAAGAATTTATGCCAGTATTGATCATTACCACGGCACATGTCGGTAGCGTCTCCAATATATTTATGATTAAAAATATTATTGAGTATATTTTTTATAAAAACACGAGTAACAAAATGAAAAGCGATAGTTTTATGAGATCTATTTTTATATTTCGTTTAATATTTGCGCAATATTATGAAGTCTCGTCGATAAATATAATAAATATTATATTGAAATGCTACTGTATATTTTTCGCTGGATTCACAATTGGGTTCATAATATATTTTGATTATTCTGAAATTACTTCAGATATTGTAGAAACCATTTACGTAGCATTAGTGTTTATCAAAATTATCTTTAATATGCTATTTTCTTTGTGGCACAAGCAGAAGCATGTTGTTAATTTTTCGTCATCAATTGCTCTGAGTAAAAGTAGCAAATCAACATACATTTCAAGGGGTCGTCTATCCGTATATATTTTAATCATTGCAGTATTTAATAATATGTTACTTTTTTGTATAACATTTGTATATAAATCCCAAAAATTTACAATATTCGCCATTACCCTGATAGATGTATCTGAATACGTATCGCATTTACCAAATTCAATTATTTGTGAAATGTTTTGGATGCGCATGTCGGTCCTGCAACGGGAACTTTACAAAATGTGTAACACTGAGAGCATGAGTATAGACAGAAAATTGTTTAATTTGAAGAAGTTTCTTCAAAATTACAAGATGTTGTTAGATAATATGGAAGGAGTGATTAAAATTGCAAGAATAACGGTAAGATATAATTGAATTGTATTAATAACTAGCTGCGCCCTGCGGTTTCACCCCCGTGGCTCCGCTCCTGTTGGTATTAGCGTGATGATATATTATAGCCTATAGCCTCCATCGATAAATGAGTCCATTTATCGATCTAACACCGAAAGAATTTTTCAAAATGGACCAGTAGTTTCTGAGATAAGCGCATTCAAAAAACAAACAAACTCTTCAGCGTTGTCTTCAGCTTTATAATATTACTAGTGGTCCGCCCCGGCTTCGCCCGTGGTACATATTTCGCAATAAAAGGTAGCCTATGTCCTTTCTCGGGTATCAAAATATCTCCATACCAAATTTCATGCAAATTGGTTCAGTAGTTTAGGCGTGATTGAGTAACAGACAGACAGACAGAGTTACTTTCGCATTTATAATATTAGTATGGATTATAAGATAACAATGACAATGTAATTGAACACTTTTATTTTTCAGATGCTTGTTGATGTAATATTTATGTTTATCAAATTTTCTCTGGACATAAATTGGAGCTTGGGTTTTTTAATCAATTCCGTAAGTTCTTTAAATTGTTCAATAATTTCAAAATATTTTATTTTTAAAAGAACCTGTTGTTTAATATTACTGTACGTTAATCGTTTAACATTATTTTAGGGCTTTCACATATATTCATTTGGTTTAATATTATCAACAATGACGAATGCATTTTTAATTTTCATTTCGGCTGTATTCATAGAGTTTTCTGTGAACGAATATGACAAAGTAAAAGTTACTTTATCTATGGAGCCTTTGAAATATAATGGTGCGTATTTACACTTGATAAGCACAATTTACTCATAACGGTATGGCACAAAACACGTTTAACCCATTGAGCCCCTAACGGCCCGATCGGTCCACGACACAATAGATTTTCTATTGTGTCTGTGATTCCGGGGCCTGAGTTATTAAATTTATCATAAACAATTTATTTGTTTATAATATCTTTATTTTGTTAAAACATATTATTATCTAAAACTATATACACTGACTCTGAAACTTTCTAGTTTTTGAATCTTAAACGGGTTTAGTTTTTATTTACCAAATTATCAAGATATTTGAGGGAAGATAATTAATACAATCAAACCGAATACCATTCAGTACCTGCTTAAAAATTATAAATGATACTAGAAAGTTGTATCTGATTGTTTTTATGCTATTGCATAGCTTCTATCGCGGGCCTTGAGCGCGGGGACCGAATCCAGAAATTCCATAACGAAAAAACCTCACGCTCCCCACTCCGACGGGCGCGGAGGTGTGGCTTGAAGGCATGCTATGCAATAGCTTTACCGTGGCAGTCCCCGAGTGCCACACGTCTTTTTTTTTGTTTCTTGATATTTTAAAGTGTTTGAGTTTTTTCACGTTCATTGGTTATTTTACAGATAGGCAGTATCACGACGCAATCTATTCTACACTGGAGTACATCGAGATCCGTTCGCCTAAATTCACTATATGGAAGATTTTTCCCTTTAATATTAACCTCATTATTGGCTTCATCAACTGTAGTGTTACGCTCGTCATTGCTAATTTATCATTTAGATTCTAGATCTTCAAAAGCAAAGAGTTTAAGAATCATTTTTCCATCGTCAGTTTTTTATTGATCATGTTAATTTTAATACAGATATAGATTCGTAACTAAGTGGCTCGTTACTTACATTCGTTACTTTGTTTCTAATATCGCTATTGTACAATTCAATAATGGTGATTGCTTTAAGTATATTAGTATGAACTCCATTACGATTCAAACAATTCACAGTTATATAATATGAGAAGTCATATTAGTCTAGTATATAATATTATGACAAATAAAACAGTTATTAAATACAATGAATAAATATTTTACAATGAAAAATATTCTTCAGTTACGGGTGTTATGTGGTTATTATTGTGCGCTTAGCACTTCCAAATACGTCAATCTTCTAGTAGCTTTCTATTGTATTATTGTCGTCCTTATAACTTCTTTCAGTGTCTACTTATTCATTATTCGTTATAATTTTTGGTTGAGATCTATCCATCTTTACATCTTCATGTTTCAATTAGTTTTCAATGTAGTATTTTCGTTGAAACACAAACACGAATTTGTCCTTAGATTTTATTCAGGAATTGTAACAATTGATAATGTTCTCAAATTTGATGGTGAGCATTTTAATCCGTATATATCGATATTAGTTTATTCAATGTTCATATTGATTTTGACAATTTATGATTCTATAAACTCCCCTCACTATCGTGGTGTGGTTTTAAACAATATTATTGTACTTGCCATGGAAATAATGCACAAACTGCTGACCTTACCATATGTTATAATGGCTGAACTGTATTGGTCCCGCATGGTCTGCTTACGAAAATATTTATTTTTAAACTGCAACAATAAAAACCTAACCACCGAAGAAAATATGCTTTACTTGAAAAGATTTCTAAATATTTATAAACTGCTCCTGAACAATTTTTCGAAAATTAACAATATATACAAATTGCTGGTGAGTATAGTTCTTTTTCTTAATGCCTTAAAGACTTGCTAGTTATTAATTACCTTTAAAAATACTTAATTTAATATACTGGTATATTTAATATTTTATCTGTATTTCAGCTGCTCCTAGATATTTTGCACACTTTTTCGAAAGTAATTGCAGACTTTCATTTTTGCATTGTCATTATGCTTTCAGAGGTAATTATAAGAATTATTTATTTACGTAATTTTTAAATCTTATGTATAAAATTTTTGGCTTTAATATTTCTATTATTATCTATATTTCTTGACATAAAAAATGAATCTTTATTTCAGGGCTTCAGTATTTTATCAATTTCGCTACTAGCACATTCATTTACAGATTTTTTTGTAATGTTCTTGAGGCCAATATTTTTCGAATTGTTATTAAATGAGTATTGTAAAATTAAGAAAATTTTAGTGACAGAGTTGCTTCTTCAAAAGGGTTAGTATTATTTTGGAATTAATTATGTTCGTGCCGTTTCTACATTCGACTATCGAATAACCCTTAGGTTAAGGTTGGTTTAAACAGATAGATTGCGAATGTGTACCCGCATCCCGTCTAAAGCAGCGCGTTGGTACACGGTGGGGTGTTAGTCGGTAGGAATCCGACATAACCCACGGCTCCTTCCCCGGGAGCCGTGGGTATCTTAGGCAAGATTTCCCCACTTGAAAAAAAAATGGTTTAAACAGATGTTTTCCAACGTACACAACTTACTACCTCGTAAAATAAACAGTTGAAAATAATAAGAATGTAAAACCAAAGATTAAAAAACAACAATAGAGGAAAAGGGTAGTTAGGTGGTAGGTAAAATAAACAACCTTTGTGCACCTAGACAAATCTTATCTTCATCTTAATATCTTAATCTTAATACTATTATAAAGGCGAAAGTTTGTATGGATGTATGGATGTATGGATGTATGGATGTATGGATGTATGGATGTATGGATGTTTGTTACTCTTTCACGTAAAAACTACTGAACCGATTACAATGAAATTAAGCACACATATAGAGGGTAACTTGGATTAACACATAGGATAGGTTTTATCCCGGAAATCCCACGGGAACGGGAACTATGCGGGTTTTCCCTTGAAAACGCGGGCGAAGCCGCGGGCGGAAATCTAGTACAAATATAATTTTTAAAGTGGAAAAATTTGTGCTGTAGAAAATAAGGTTATTTAAATTATCTAATAATATATTTCAACGTTCAATACTTTAAATTTCAGATTCAGAAATTCGGCAACAAATTCGTGTTATACTTGATTATCTTGAAGTCCGACCAGCTCTCTATACGATTTGGAGGATGGTGCCCATAAATAATAATCTAGTACTTGCGTTCTTTAATGGTTGTATTGCGTATGTTATTATAATACTTTCATTTCAATATTAAAAGCTATGTAAATTTATTGGATTTTTAAAAACAATAACGCTTGGCTTCATAGAAATATATCTCTCTAATAGTTTCTGTTGTGTGTATACTTATAGTCTTATCTGTATTCGGTTCCTACATTACAATAATGTTAATTATGGCAATACTTTTTATATGTATTATTACATTGTTTGTCTGTGTTACTAACGGTACAATTCTCATAGTTCTAACGATTTATATTATTTAAAATGTTTATGGATGCTAGAAAATATTTGAATATTAAAAACTTGCTTCTTTTACGTATACTGTTTGGTCATTATTATGAATTTAGTTCTTCAAATTCTATACGTTTATTAACAGCACTTTACTGTTTTTTATTTACTGCGGGGATCATAATTCTTTTGGTAAACTTTTTGACTGCATATATATTTTGGAGTCCAGTACTGTATAATATAGACTTCTTTATACGATTTGTCGTTCATTTCATTTTTTCTTTATTTCATAAACAACAGTTCATAGTTAAATTTTATTCTCATGTACGGACAGTAGATAACGTAATGCAGATGTTTTCAGCTGCATCATACCCGTATTCTTTACTGTTGAATTTAATTTTATTATTTCTTAGATGTATCTTTTCAATAGTCATTCCTTTTTATGCGGATGGATGTCTTAAAACTTGCTTTGTTTTAACGATGGCTGACACTTCTTCCATAATGTTAATTTTACCCTGTTCTATGATTTCTGAGGCAATTTGGAAACGCTTTGCTTTATTACGGAAATATTTAGATTCAACTTGTAAAGATAATTTATCGAATGAAGAAAAAAATTTTCACTTGAGAAGATTCATTCACCTTTATAAATCGTTGCTGGATATTGTGTCAAGCGTGAGTGGTACATTCAAAGCTTTGGTAAGTGTCAATACAAATACCATTTTTTTATGTTAATATTCTGTGGCTATACTGTTGGATTATTATTTATAGAACTTGGGAGTGCTAATTATTAGGAGGTAACTGAATTATAAAAAAATAAATAAATAATAAATAAATAAATATTATAGGACATTATTACACAAATCGACCTAGTCCCACAGTAAGCTCAATTAAGGCTCGTGTTGTGGGTACTTGGCGACGATAAATATAATATTTAATAAATACATATATAGATAATAACACCCAGACCCAAGAACAAATAATTGAGTTCATCACACAAATATTTGCCCTGACCAGGGATCGAACCCGGGACCGTCGGCTCAGTAGGCAGTTACTTTACCACTGCGCCAACCGCGTCGTCGAAAAAACTGTAATAAACCTAATAAATGTAAGTTTTCAAATATGATATCACCTTGAAACTTGAAAATATTAACAATGATAACACGAGTGAAGAAGGAAGTCTGAAAGTAAGAATAAGTGAGAAGTTTGCAAGTTTTGAAATCACATTACTAAGCGAGTATTGGATATGAATATAGACGTATATAAATTAGTATGAGAAAGTCAGTATGGATGGATTGTATGAGAAATTATATGCGCATGAAAAGAAAATGTGTGATGATTTGGGAATAGTAGGAAGAAAAATGTTTAGTGAGGACAAGAAGAAGAAGAAGAATTAATTGTTTGTAGAGTGAACGTTCTGTGATAGATATCTGATTTAGATTCATGAATGGATCTCGTGAAAATTGTACAAGATAACTGATTCGACATTATCAGACGCTTATTAACGTTATCTTCATTTATATAATCCTCAACTTGGAGTTTGATTATAATATTTTATTCGTATTTGTTTCTCCTTTATATTCTACTAGCAAACCGGGCGAACTCCATTTCGCCACCAGAGACACCTTTTCTTTGCTATAAACCTCACGGAGCCCGAGACCTTTCCAACGAATGCAAAACCGTGGAAATTGGTTCGTGCGTTCTGGAGTTATAGCGTCAGGAAGGAAAACCCGACTTATTTTTATATAGTAGATTAATTTTGTAGGTATACTACACTATGATTAAAGTGTTTATGACGATCTTTCACTTTCATTTAACTCATCATCGCCTACTGTCTCTTCTCTGGCAGATTGGCAATTTGTAAAATATGGGATAAAGTTTCAGAAGATTTTTTTTATTTTGTTTTAAAAAATATGGTTCCATTCAAAAAAGGTTGTTTTATTTTTACGATTAGATGGCACTGCATATTTAGGCATCTAAAATAGAAACAGATTCGTAATTTGTATATTTTTTTTTAATAAATAGGTACATACATGCGTTACTTTCTTTATAATATTGTTGTTGGATTCAATTATGTTTATTGCTTTAAGTATATTGTTATGAACTCCATTACGAACCAACCAATTTAATACGTTCCTATCACTATCCGAAATCATTTAATTCTAGTATACGAAAAGTTATTGACTGACACAATAATAAGAAAGGAAAAGAAGACATTGTTGTGGAAGCGCAATGGAAGTTATAAATAAATATTTTACTTTGAAAAATATCTTACTGTTACGGGTGCTATGTGGTTCTTACTGTGCGATTAGCAATTCTAAATACGTAAATCTTTTAGTTGCCTGTTATTGTATTGTTGCCTCCCTTATAATTTCGTCTTTGAGTTTCTACATTTTTATGCGTCGCACTAATTTCTGGTTGAGATGTATTTATCTTTTCATCTTTGTTTTTCAAATTGTCTTCAACATGTTATTTTCATTGAAACACAAACATGAATTTGTGTTCAGGTATTATTCAGGCATTGTAACAATTGATAATATTCTCAAATTTGATGGTGAGCATTTTAATCCGTATATATCAACGCTTGTTTATCCAACGTTGTTATTGATTTTGATAAGTTATGATTTTATAAGTTCGTCTCGCTATCATGGTTTGGTTTTACCTAATATGGCTGAACTTTCCATGGATGTAATACACAAACTGATAACTTTACCATATGTTATATTGGTTGAACTCTATTGGTCCCGCATGGTGTGCTTAAGAAGATATTTATTTTCAACCTGTAAAAATAAAAACCTGACCACCGAAGAAAATATGGTTTACTTAAAAAGATTTCTAAATATTTATAAACTTCTCCTGAACAATTTTGCGAAAATAAGCGATGTGTATAATATATTGGTAAGTCATAGGTTTGCAAGCACTTTTATAAGTGTTAAATTTTTACGTTTATTTAATAATGTTTTTCTCTATTTCAGTTATTTATTGACGTGTTGCATAGTTTTTCGAAAATAATGTCAGACGTTCATTTCTTCATTTTATTAATAATTTGGAACAAAGTAATTATTATGATAATCTATTTTGCCGTTGATGCTTAAATATAAGTATAATTTGTAACATTTTTGTTATTTAAGAATCGATCTCTTTTACAGGGCTTTGATAAAAGATCAATTTCTTTACTAGCGCATTCATTTACGGACTTTTTTATAATGTTCTTGAGGCCGATTTTTTTCGACTTATTATTAGACGAGTATTACAAAATTAAGACACTTTTAGCATCGGAGTTGCTATTTCATAATGGTTTGTATTTTAAAGCTGATCAAAATATGTTTGCGTGGATTCTAAATTCTTTTAAAAATTTGATTTTAAAAGGAATGAATGAATGAATGAATGAATGAATGAATACTCTTTATTGTACATACACAGAAATACAGTTTGTTACATGGTTGAGATAACTTATGACTAAATTAACTTATTATATATAAACAAACTTAAAATATATATATGTACAAAGAGCGGCTTTATCGCTCGTGAGCGATTTCTTCCAAGCAACTCTATGTAGACAGATATAGTGAGCAAGAATTAAAGAGTAGAGTAAGAAGAGGAAAGAGGAAACATAGAAAAGGAGTACCCTATAGAGCAGTAATATGATTTTTTCATTACAGATTTACAAATTAAACAACAAATTCGTGTTATTCTTGATTATCTTGAAGTTCGGCCGGCTCTATACACTATTTGGAAGATGGTGCCCATAAATAATAATCTAGTATATTTATTTCTTAACAGTTGTATTGCGTATATTATTGTAATACTTTCATTTCAATATTAATAGTAATGTCAAATTAGTTGATGTGAAATAAAATATTTATTTGATGCATTAGATTTTTTCTGTATATAGTTTACAAACAAAAGATAACATTATTGGATATATTATCTAATATCATTAATTTTTTTTTTTATTATATGACATTATTACACAAATCGACCTAGTCCCACAGTAAGCTCAATTAAGGCTTGTGTTGTGGGTACTAGGCGACGATAAATATAATATTTAATAAATATATAGATAATAACACCCAGACCCAAGAAAAAATAATTGAGTTCATCACACAAATATTTGCCCTGACCGGGGATCGAACCCGGGACCGTCGGCTCAGTAGGCAGTTACTTTACCACTGCGCCAACCGCGTCGTCCGAATTAGAACTTAGTTGTTTCTGTCTATTTATGTGTTGTCCTTGTTCATGGTGCCGACGTTTTAATAATGTTGATTGTTTGAAGTATAATTAGGTATGTCCATACTTTTTACATGAGTTACTATCATTGTCTGTCTTTGTAGCTGACGGTACGATTCCTCATCGTTCTAACGATCAATTTTCTAAAAATGTTCAAGGGTATAAGAAAATTCTTTACTATAAAAAACTTAGTTCTTTTACGTCTTCTGTTTGGTCATTATTATGAATTCAGTTCTTCAAATTTTATACGTTTATTAACAGGGCTATATTGTTTTTTATTTACTATGGGGACCACGGCTCTTTCGATATACATGGTTATAAATATAAGTTTGATTGAGTTTAGGTGTAATATAGTCTTTTATATCCGATTTGTTATTTATTTCATATTTTCTTTATATCATAAACAACTTTTTATAGTTCAATTTTATTCTGACATACGGACAGTGGATATTATCCTGGGTTATTCTGCTAATTTACTTCCATATTCCATTATGTTCAATTTATTCTTATTTTTTCTTACATCTACTTATTTCCTTATTAGCCTTACTTATCATGACATATTCGTTAAAAGTAATTTAGTTTTAATGTTTGCCGAATTTTGTAACCTCCTGTTTATATTACCCTGTTCTATGATTTCTGAGACAATTTGGAATCACTTTGTTTTATTACGAAAGTATTTAGATTCAACTTGTAGTTCGAATTTATCAACTGAAGAAAAGATTTTTCGTCTGATACGATTCATTCGTCTTTATAAATCGTTATTGGATATTATATCGCGTGTGAGTGGTATTTTCAAGGTCTTGGTAAGTGTTCAGTATCAATAACATATTCTGCATTCATGTTTATTTCTTTTGGCTCATTTATATAATACTAGGTTTCCGCCCGCGCAAACAAAGAAATATCCGCATAGTTCCCGTTCCCGTGGGATTTCCGGGATTGCGTCATTTTCCCGGGATAAAATGTAGTGTTCTCGGGTATCAAAATATCTCCATACCAAATTTCATGAAAATTGGTTCAGTAGTTTAGGCGTGATTGAGTGACAGACAGACAGACAGAGTTACTTTCGCATTAAAATATTAGTATGGATTTAATACTTAAAGCATGCTTGTTAAGAGGCAAGGTAATGAAAGAACTTTGTTCCTTATTATAATGTATTTTAAAAGAATATCGAGCATTAATTTTGCAACTTTGGTGGTAAGAATAAACTTTAAAGTGTATTATGTATGGAATTTGAATTGGAAAAGTTAAAAAGAGCATGATGTGAATCGGAATGTTGGTTTTTTGGACAGTACGAGCGTTGGATATAGATGTTGATGAATTTATATGAAGAAAATGTTTAAATATATGGATAGATTGTGCGAAATTATGTGTGTATAAAAGGTGTTAGAGCGAGCGCGCACGAGCAACTTTGTCTCCGCAACTATTTTGTCTCCGCAACTATTTTGTCTCTTCACCCATGAGCTAGTATGAAAGTGCGCGCACGTAGCGACGCAACTCCCCATACAAATTGATGGGAGAGACAAAATAGTTGCGGAGACAAAGTTGCTCGTGCGCGCTAGCTCTTACCTATCAACTCAATGTCAAAAAAAATTAACTCAACTAAAACGTAAAATGTATGGAAGGAAATTCTTGTTGAGTCGTTCTGAATTAGTGAGACAAGAAGAATTTTATTTAAAAACAAAGCCTTAATCCGTCAAATTATGTTTCAGATGTTTATTGATTTATTATACAGTCTTGCGAAAATAACCGGAGATGTTCAATACAGTGTGGCACGCGTTCTTACATTGACGGTAAGTAAATTACTTCAATATCCTAAGTTCACGTTTTACCAACTTAAGGATATATTTTTTTTTTAAGATTTAATACATACCTAATCTAACCTGCCGACAGCAGGATTGGATAATTTTCTATACTTACGACTTATAATCTGGTCAAACTAGACATTACACTACATATTTGACAAAATTTTCCGTCCAGGTGGAAATTAATAAAATTGTTCAAAACTTAATTAAAAATTAAATATGATTTTAGAACATAACAATTACCTGCTACCCCTGGCTGGATGGGTGTTAATTTCCTATCAAATCTTTGACTTTTTAACTTGTAGGTACTCATATCACAGAATACATACTAGTAGCTAAACGCTACAGAACGGACACTCTCCGCCTCCCGCCTAAATTAAACACTTACCTCACCCCGCACGATCACGATATTATTATATAGATGGCCCGCATTTTTCTGCAAGGACGATACGCAACAAAGATTGACAACATTAATCAATTGACTTAAAGTAATTTTATTATTTTGGATTTGTGATTATCGTTTTTCGTAGAAAATCGTTAGATATTGTGCTATTTACGGATGTATTTCATCAGAAAAACACGAATTTCTTTACGCTAGTCACAGATGTGCTAACCATAAAGCGTTAACACACACACATTTGCAGTCTCTACAGTGTGACTGTCAAAACGATAATTTCGTATGGAGTGTCCAGGGTGTACTCATATCTCTAATTAAATTATTTTTGTACAAAATAATTAAAATTTGGAGAGAAAAAATAAAAAATTTATACAATAATTTTGTTTTTCAGTATTTTGACCTGATTTCAATATCAATACTCGCACGTACTGTAATAGATTTCTGCTTTACCTTCCTGCGTCTGTTATTTCTGGAGTTAACTATGAACGAGTATGATAAAATTAGGAAAATCTTATGTATGGAATTGCTTGTATATAAAGGTAAATTAAATTGCATTAATTAAAATAAATTTATAATTTTATTCATATTTTTTTCACACACACAGAGCAAACATTCATCACACAAATATTTGCCCCGGGTGGGAATTGAACCCACGACCCCTGGCTTGGAAGGCAGGGTCACTACCAACCAAACCAACCGGTCAGTCAATAATGTTTAAAGATACTCTTTCACTTATAGCTCTTTCAGTGATGAAAGAGCGCTTGTAATTAGATTAATGTTTTGCTAATACCATTTAGGATATAATTTTAGTAATATTACCTATATCAATATTATGTATATGACTTCTTTTTATGAGGATTATGTTTCGAAAATTTGTTTACAACATTTTTTAATAATATCTGTATGTTTTTCATATCTAAAGTGGTTTAGTTTAGGATCAGAGTATTGCTATTCTTATACAATTAAACGAGTGCAATTATTATTTTTTTAGATATTCAAATTCGCCAACAAATTCACACAATTCTAAACTACTTAGAGGTTCGTCCACCACGGTTAACAATTTGGAGAGTAATGCCTATGAGTACCAAATTAATTATTGGTTTATTGGACATCTGCGTGGCTTATGTTATTGTGCTGCTATCATTTAAATATTAATTTAAATACAATAGATTAAGAATTAATGTATTAGGCTAAAAAATTACCATCATTACAGCATGAATAACAAAACATGCACTCTTAAAGATTATAAAAAATAACTAGCGGTCCGGTAGCGGTACATATGAAAAATAGATGTTGGCCGATTCTCAGACTTACCCGATATGCACAGAAAATTTCATGAGA
>CAJQZN010042367.1:107481-119272 GCA_907164685.1 Colias eurytheme | reverse complement strand
GCGAGCGAAGCGAGCGAGTTGCAGCAGCGGCCGGTGTAAATATTTAAGTAGGTAGCGACGATCGTGTGACTAACGTATTTCTTTAATATTGTATATAGTAAATTATTTTTTGAAAAATAAGGACATAAAGAAGTTTCACTTCTTACGTGTGTACTCTAGTACACGCACACATTTTTTGTTATTCCTTTATGGCTATAGAAAATTGACAATGGCAATGCTTTAGTTTTAAGGAAGAAGAGCTTGAGTATACTTTTTTTTTGTATTATTAAAAAATATGTATAAATATGCTACGAAATGATGTTTTTCGTAGCATTTCGTAGGCTTTCATAGGGTTTCGTAGCTTAAGATAATAAAGCTGATATTATAAGATGTAGTTATTTGTAATCGCTATTTTTTTTATAATTAAATAGATACCTATCTCATCTAATGTGACTGTCATAATTATTATTAGTATCCATACTAAATATTATTTTTTTCCATCAATCTGGAATTGATAAAAAGTCGATCATTCACAAACCCTGCCGTTACTAATAGTCTTCACCATCATTTATTACGCGAAACAACCATCTCAATTCATGTACATATTTCTTTGCCTAATGTTTTATTCAATGGGCGCCAGTAAATAAGTTTAGTTCGGACAAAACGCTCCCAAGTGACACAGATACAAAAATTTTACCAATTTCACACGGAACTCTAAAAACCTAACAGTGCGATAAGCAACTCTATGTCAAGGTGGTAAGGTTGCGTTTTGTTTAAGCAAGAATAGTTCACAGTAAAGTTAAACATGTATTGGTATTCTTTTCCGAGGGTAACCGGTGATTCGTCAAAGTCTAGTATATTTATCGTTTTAGTTGAATTTTATCGAACTAATAGGTTCGGAGATAAATTCACGATTGGCAACGAATGAAAAGGGTTTTATTGTACTGCTTACGTGTGCTTATGGAGAAAGAATTATGAGATGTACAGCGTACACATTTTCCTATACCGTTTTGTGTTATCAGTTATCTTGAAGGAGATAACTGAATGATTAAAATATCGTTATCATTAAAATATTAGTGGTCAATAACTACTTTAATAATGTTAAATTCTTCTATTTAAAAGAGCTTTTTAATAAATGGAATATTTAACATAATATAATATTTACAAAACTTAGATATATTTCACAATATAAATATCTGGATAACTTCCTTTTTCCCGCGTATTTTTTTTTCAGTTTCACCCGTTCGTTTCGGAGGAAAGTTTAATTTAGCCTGAATTATTTCATTAAGTCTGTCCGCGAATGGAATGATCATTACTGTCGACTACAAAAAAATTCATTACTTTTTAGAGAGATATGGCCATGAGTATTTCTTTATTTCGTTGTTAATAATGTTAATATAATTAGGATTTATTTTTATATAATTGATTAATCAGGGGAAATATATGTAGAGTTCTTCATAATGAGCTGATAAAAGTAGTCCGAAATATTAATTGACGAAATTTGTTAGATAAACACTGACACAGTTAAAATAAAACGTATCGAAAAGGAAGTTATACTCACAATATCTAATTAACGCATCGAATAAATTGCAAACGAAGCCACGGGCACAATTTAGTTTCACATAAACTTTACCTCATTACTATGTTACTACACAATAAAGATACATGCCATAAATGGTACAATGTAAACAAAATAAGCTTCAAAAACACTAACTTTATACTTCCTAAAATGCAAAGTTTCGTGTCATCAACAAATTCCTAACATTAGTATTAAAATAGTACATCCATTGTGCTTTTATCGCGGGCAAAGTGATCGCCAGACTGTGAAATGTCCTGGTATTTATCAACGTGTGTACAATACCGGGAATTTTAAATAAATCAGTTTCCGAGTTGTGTTCTTAGGTAGAGGGTTTATGTGTGAGAGATGTAAATACATATACTGACTCGTATAGTGTTAAACGAGGATAGTAGGAATGTTTAGTACTAGATTTGTTTGTGTACCTATTTTACCAAGGCTTGTCATTAGCATACAAATTGCATTCATAGGGAACCATTTTAAGCACTTACAATAAGGTGACCGGTATATTTACAAATGTTAACATAAATAGTAAGTTTATTAAGTACTAGCTTACCACCTGCGGCTTCGCCCGCTTTGTCTAAAACCTAATAAATTATATACTAAAACCTTCTTCTTGAATCACTCTATCTATTAAAAAAACCGCATCAAAATCCGTTGCGTAGTTTTAAAGATTTAAGCATACAAAGGGACATAGGGACCTAGGGACAGAGAAAGCGACTTTGTTTTATATACAGGTTTTATACTATGCAGTGAAGTAGGAACATGTTCTTACTCATACTTATATCCTTACGTTGTAAGTAATAGTGTGTAAGATTGTACTTTATACAGTAGATATAGATAATTTAATCGTTTAATGTGTTTAGAAATTAAAGATTCACTTCCCCAAAAGTTACCGTACTTCCAAAATGTGTAACGTATAAAACAACAGTCAACACAAACGCAATAATAAGGCCAAGAAACAATAAAATCTTAGGCGTGAAGCAATAAGAAAGACGATATTAATTACCATTAAGGACCAAGCCTGTTTTGCAAATTGATACAATCTTATACCTCCAGGAATAAAGATTAATTTCTTCTGGCAAATGTGAATGTTATTTTTGCACGATTGAGCTATCTCCCATACTAAGGGACGGAAGAATGCCCAAATATATGGTGTTTTAGGTAATTAAATGTCACATAGATCTGAGATTAATGATGTGTTACGACACACGACACCACCTTTATATCTTCCGAGTGATATATCAATTGTAGTCATTTGAGAGTTCGAACAACAATCCATACTAATATTTTAAATGCGAAAGTAACTCTGTCTGTCTGTCTGTTACTCAATCACGCCTTAACTACTGAACCAATTTGCATGAAATTTGGTATAGAGATATTTTGATACCCGAGAAAGGACATAGGCTACTTTTTACCCCGGGACATAGGATAGGTTTTATCCTGGAAATCCCACGGGAACGAGAACTATACGGGTTTTTTCTTTGACTGCGCGGGCGAAGCCGCGGGTGGAAAGCTAGTTCCTTATAAATTTGTACAGTAGTAGTAGAGAAACATTTGTTTTCTTAACTATTTTTTTTAGATACGGATTACATCTATTTGGTTCATAACATTTACCTTTTACGATATTTACGATTACGGTACGATTTTTGCATATTGTCATGTTGATTTTTATTTATTTCTTATATAAATGAAAAAAAAAACCTTATCAATTGAGTCAAAAGAATTTATATTTAAAAAGTGCTTCGACTATGGAACGTTCTAACATTTTACTACATTACTTAAAAACGAAATTATATTATATTCACTTGCACTTTGTACAGTTATTTATTTATTGTAGCACTAAATCTAATATGAACGCTGTATAAATTTAATCACTCAGACCACCCGCCGTGAGGATGTCTTAAGGCGCGAATCTTAAGCAATTAATAATTATTGCATTGACTTCCGGTCGCTTCCGTTATGGCGGCACTTCCGGGGAGCAATGGCGGACTATATCCTGACATTTACAGCTGGCCGAGTTTGAACTTAGAACTAACGTTAACTGGTTTTGTTGACAAGAAAATTAATTAGATTAATCGTATGGATTTATCAACGTAAATTACAAAGTGAGTTATTTTGTATGAAAAATAATTGTTTTGATCAACACAAATAAACTTTAATCTTGAGACTCGGGCGTATTTTGTTGTTTTCTGCTTTTTATTTATTTTACCAATGAAATAAAACAATTAAAATTTACTACGTATTAATCGTGAACATTTTGAATCGCTTACAATATTCAAAACATCATTTTTTCAACGTCATAACTCATAAGTAATTCATTTTGTATTATATCGTATTGCAAATTAATCAATATCTTAATTTTAAAAATTAATTCCCAAAGACGCACAAATTATCAACCAAAGTATCCTCTACTCCATTCACACCAGACGTTCCAACCCTCCAATAATGTATTCTTTCATTGCGTCTTATTATTTGCAAATGGTCTATTTGTCGCGACTTAACCCTTGCAATGCAGATGGGGCCCAATAGGCCAGGGATTACGCGCCCGACTCAAATCGTCAAACGACGTCATTCGCTTTAAACATCCACAATTTATTGATAAGGACATTGACAGATATTGCCTTTGGTCTCGTAAAATGCAGGCAGATTAAGGGTAGGCAAATGGGACCGGTATTTGCAGGTTTCTCATTACGATCGGGTTTTGTGTGATATTGTTCGGGATTTACATAACGGTATGCTGTTTAGGGTTTTGTTTGTTAGCAGTTGTACAAGTTTATACGTACGTATATATGTATAGCTAATTTACAAATCAAGTAAAGGGTATTTAGTACAAAACTATAAGTTTTAGATCTGAAAGTGCTATATTTTTAATGTCTTGAAGTTTCAATTATTGTAGATATGTATTGTTGATGTTCTTATCTTTTGATATACACAGCATTCATGTAATATTGGACATTACTGAAAGACATCGTCACAAATTTTAAGTCTTCCATCAAATACCTATTTTTTAATACTTTTCACTCTAATATTATACAAGCTTATCATCATAATCTTTAATACCTTTTTCTTCTACAATATGCTCTGGATGGTTAATGTCGTCTTAATGAGAAGCGAACTAAGAGACCGGAGACGACGGGAACATATTAATTACCATCTCATATTTTAAAGCATGTCACTGAGATGATTAATGCTAGGAACTTTGAAGTTTCTTGTTATACGTAAGTGCATGTAATTTGCATATTTTTGCCATGTATTTAGTTATATGTAAAAGAAATAGAATGGAAGAAGAACGATTTTATTGCAATCATGTAAAGACGAGAAGAAAGAGATCGATATAGTTTTTAATATATGCCTGAAAAAACGGTGGTGAATATGTTTCTTCTTTCTATACAGCCCACAGGCATTTGTATATTTTCGTTAATTAACGCAATTATTAGGAATATAATAATTACCCTGGTATAAGCTGATTTTATAAGGTAACCTCTTTACCTCGGTAACTAGTTTAAACCATTTTTCAATATACAAAGCGGTTGCTTTTCCGTCATTTACTCCATAATTTTTTTGAATAAAACTAAGATTTTAATTTCCAAGCTGAAATCCCTCGACATTTCCTAGATTCTTGACCCAATTATATCGAGGTTAATTAACATACATTTCACTTAAAAATATGGAACACACCTAAGTATGCTTATTCTTTTGTACATTAATAATATAGGTCAATGGTAAATGTATCATTGAAAATATGCTGTCCGGAAAATGTGAAAATGTTATTTAGTCAGATAATTTTTCTGAAACAGTATTTTAATCCGTCAGTCCTCGGATCACAGACACAATAGAAAATCTATTGTGTCTCGGCCCGATCGGGCCGCTCGGTGGTCAATGGGTTAATACATTTGCATTTTTATTCACTTAAATTGTAGTAGAAGTTGATATATAAGTGATTCCTTCAAGATGCTTATATGAAATTTTCTGCAATCGCCAACGTATTATGTATAAATCACAGAAGAATTATGAAAAAATGAGCTATCGGCCTTTTTTACATGCGACCATAAATTACCCAAATTGCGTATATTTCTCGAGAAAATCAAAGCTAATGGAGCTTAAAGGGCCATTTATTGATATTACACGCATTCACAATAAATAATAAAACGACCAAAGGGTAAAACGCCTTCTATTTTCCATAATAAGTACGAACAACACTGAACGGACAAACGGAAGGGGTCTTTTCGACCCCCGGTAATGGAAAAATGCTAAATTTACCGTCAGGAACTGGTCAAGGGTTCTGTTGAGGACGTTGATATTTTTACCGCTTTTGTGTTTCCTTTGAACTGATTTCTTATAAATATATTATTGTTTAAGTTACAAGTTTATAGCGGTACAGTCAGTTGTGTAATTGTTTCTTGTTTTGAGGAAATATGTACAGAAGTTTAAATATTCAGATTAAGTTACCGATTGAAATTTTAATTACAAATAGGGATTTTTGTCCTTATCTTTTACAAAATTGTGTCTTATACAATGGTACGGTTTTATCAGTTCCTTTGTGGTCCGATTGATTATTGTTCGCCAAACAATATAATCGATTAACCATTTTATTTAATAGCTTGAAGATACATTTAAGGGCTGATTTTTCAATCCTTGAATAAAATCTTATCCGTCCAATAAAGTATTACACAATAATAATATACAGATGTCATCTAAATACTGCCAAAAAGTGGGCAAGTAACACATTTTTAAAATGGTTGTTTAATACGATATTCGATGGATAAGTTTTAAATAAGGATTGAAAAATCGGCCCTAAGAGGAGGAAAATTAAACTCATTCCATCAGATTTGTAATACTGTAATACTCGTATTTAATATATTCTCGAAATAATTGTGTTATTGAAAGTTCTTATAATTTGAGCCTGTAAATGAATTTTTATGATGAAATTATAAATATGATTAGATGAATATAATTAAACTCAATCAATCAAATGGTATTTATGTAATACTTAAATATAATTATGTATTCTCAAGATAAAAAAGTCTGTTTAATAATTCTTATAACTTGCGCCCACGAATGAATTGAAGCAAGAGTCTCCGTCGGTCCTTTTGGCCATTTTCCGTACAATAAAACAGCGTTGATTTCGACACGCTTTCAAGGGTTACGCGGTTGAAATGTGGACTTAATTTACGATTTATACGATTACTTTGTTTAATGTATGTATTATATATATATTTTTTTGTAATATGTAATTGTAACTAGGTATGTGGTAAATGTAACCTATTGTTTAAATGTAATTTAACTAGGCGGAGGAATAAAATTTTTTAGTTGTTAACTTTTAATAAAATAATTATAGTTATATAAAGGGTTAATTGTAAGCAAATATGGTCAATTTTTGCTGCATGAAATACAGATTACGATAAGATTACAGTAAAATTTGTGTGTGGACATTGGTATTTAATCAAATAGGTAATTGCTGCATTACATTTGAATTAAATTTCATATTAAAAGTACTAGCTAAGCCCGATTTACGTGAAGTATTAACACCAACTACCCAAACAGCCGGACATTAATTACTCTAAGTGCTATAAATTAGTTACAAGTTAATGTAATCATTCTATACAGATTACTTTTGTCCACTTAATCTACAAAACAATTATTTGGCACCCCATTATTCGGACAGTGCTGACCAACAATGGCCCCTCACAAGGGTATGTTCTTGGGCCCTTTATCAGGTTGCATTATGTATGCAGATTGAATTGATAGACGCGGCCCTGTTAATGGACAGTGTATTGTTATTTTAATTGATTGCAGTTGATTCTTAATTGGATTTGGTCCATTTTCATTATGCTTTTTAAAGGATTGCTCTTTCTGAAGTGAGTTATTTGCATAAATTTAACAGAATTCAGAAATTACAATATAAGTATTGTAATTTCTATCTACATTATACAGCTATCTTTTGATAAAAACGTTGTAAGTTAAATTTCGTAAAACACAGGTTTGGTAAAATGCAGTCAACTGACCATTAACGGAGGCTCTCATTCCATGATTTTTAAATAGTTAGCTGCTTATTAAAATAAATATAAGTAAATTCTTAGCTTTTTAGTTTATTACTTCGCTTTGCTTGCACTAATTTTAAAAACGAATTCGCCAAGCGTGCAGCTGTTCTCACATATTATCAAGTCGAATAACAGCTAGCATATAGTTATTAGTAATATAACATACCAGAAAAATTAATACTTACCATACAGATAACACATAACCGATGACGTCACATGTCAATTGACTCTCGAATGTCAGCTTAATTACATAGGATTATTATGAACAGGTAATTAGTAACATATATTTGATCTCCAATAATTGAGCTATATGCTCCTGGATAATCAATTTGCTGTACCAATATACTTAAGTTATGACTTACGGTTTAATGATGTCTAGATTGTGTTTGATAAATTATGTACTATTAATCTGTATGTGGAAATTGTATTGAATAATGTTGGTTGGACGATCAATTAATATCATGAATTTGTAATGTGATCCTTTTCCTAGATTTATAGAATTTGGTAGATAAACTACAATGTTAAGATTGTTTTAATTTGATTTGTTAAAACATTGTTCAGAAATACTACATTAAAATGAATTTGCAATAGCTATAAAAATGTATAAGACCCGTGGAAAAACTTCTCTTTCAAATGTTGTGTTGTTGAGTGTTGAAATGATTTCGGTTCCGCTAATGTTTAAAAAATATATTTAAAGATAAAACTACCTACTTAATATAATATGAAGAATCTTTCACTAGTAAAAATCAAAATTACTCGCTTTTTAGTAAGGTAGCCTATATTTAATACTCTTATACATAGGTAAAGCCAACTGGAGAGTAGAGCTAGTAATAAATAAATCGTCATATTTTCAAAGAAAAATAGATATAAATTAATCTAGAAATATGACAAATAGTCGACGCTCCAACGACTCAGAATATACACTCATATAAATAACTTTGCAAGAATTTACATGATATCATTATGTGTCCTGATTAATGATATAGTTCAATTTCATAACCGATTTCTATTGGAAATAGGGTGACGGTGATTTATCTCTAAAAAAGTTTCTTCATATTCAATCAAATGAAGTGATATTATATTATTAGGTTTTTTAAAACTACATAATATGTTAATGATGGTAGAGTGTTTATAAGAATTGTCATTATCTTTGCATTATTGGTTTGTTACTTAGCTTGATTGTTTCATATTATAATACTACCTAAGGTATTTCTTAATAATGTTTAAGCTGAAATTCCTCTTCTTTTAAATAACCGGAGCTAACCATGTTTTACTTTAAATTCGGTACCTAAAGTTTCTGAATTTATTATAACACATACAACAGCTTGCTAGCTCTATCACACTTATGTGTTATCATCACTATTATAAATATTAAAACTGATATTAATATTTAAAAAATCGTTCCACCTCCTCTACACATTTTCAGGCGAAACACTCACAGTCACCCTATCAAAAAAATAATACAATATTTATCCATTATAAGGATTGCTACGAGAACAATAAATCACCTACAGTAGTGACATCCGAGGTTTTGACAAATGGCCTCCAGAAACAAGAGACGCGAATAAATGATGTGTGAAACTTATATCGGGATGATATGAGATTTTCTAATCGTGTTAGTGGAATTTTTCTTCGTACGAACATTAACAGAAGAAAAATCGTTTAAAAGTTTTCCTTTCTCCTCGTTGCCTGGTAGAGATCACTGCGTACTGAAAGGCCGCCCATTGTTGATTGAGCTATATTTTTACTATATTCTTTTATTAAATTAAACAGTGGTTGATGTGTGAGCGTAGAACCGAGGGGTCACGGGTTCGATTCCCGGTGGAGACGAAGAAAAAAAAATGTCTCGATCTGGCAGGACACAGGAAGGCTGATCACCTTGTCCCTAAAGAAAATCGATCAGTGAAACAGACGTATGCATAATGCATCTGCCCATTACCCCACTTGGGGACACGGGTCCTATAAAAAACATTAGCGTATTAAAAAAATGTAGACCAAGTTTGACTTCTGTTAAGGTACTACATATTATATTATAGTCTGTAGTCATCAGAATCCCTTCATCTGCTTAGCTATGTCACTGATCGAATTTCATCATTTATTATGAATGTAAAAAATTACGGTCAAAGAAAACATGTTGCTTGCACAGCCTCCATTTTCTTGAATTTTATTTTATATTCGATTGAACTCTTGGTTCACACGCAAGCTTTAAATATCAGAATACACACTGTTACCTAATTCATAGATTAATATATTTTACGTTCTTACTAAATATATTTTATGTATAGCATTTTTTTTACATTTCATAGGATTTTCGTCATTTATATCTAGGCTCAATTAGTATTCTGCACATAGATGTTGATAGTTAGACTAAAAAAATGTGCGGTTTTTCCTGCTTAGTGAGTTGACTAATATGTTAGTTATTATTATTATTAACGACAATTTCCTGTAATGTCTCGTATAACAATAAAATAAATGTCTTTTTTAGCTCGTACTTTTTATAAAATACTTTTTATATTGTTGGACATTTTTCAGAACAGTGTGTATCAATCTTTATTTTAGTGTAAAAACTCAGCAGGGACTCTTTACAAGGGTTTCTTAAGTATTTGTTATCAATAGTTTAGAACATTTTACGATATTAGGACCACCTGAATACAGTCTCCTACTGGGCTAATAACTATAAAAACATATTATTATGAGTTGGTAAAAATGAAATAAATTGATCGTAGGTTATACATAATGTATGTATATACGTAATGTATTTTTACAGGACAACTGTATTATTTTGTCCTAAAAAGGACATTTGTTTCAATATATTAAATGATCCATGAGGAACGGTCTGTGTTTAATTTCCTTTGCTATAAAAATAAAAATATAGTGTAATTCTATTTAATCCTTGTCATGTTGTTTCTTGTATACGCTATACTCTATATAAAAAATGGAATTTTGTGTTATAACTTATTCCGTAGGTATCTGATTACTTATATACGCTATTTGCTATGCGCTTAGATAAATAAAGAAAACAAACTTAGCAAAACAATTGAAACGAAATTAATACATGTGAGAATTGAACAAATCTATACCATCTTATTTAAAACTACATCTACAGGGTGAGATCAGAAATGAAAAATGTATTTTAACTCACAAAACGTAGTAATAAAGCAAAACTCTATCAATCATAATCACGGCACTATCGCCGCTAGGTCTCAGGTTAGGTTATATCGTCTAGCCGTGATTAACGACGTGCTGCCGGTGACAGCTTCTAACTATCCGGTTATACAGGGTGCTTAATGGTGATGAGCTTTTAAAGTTTATTTTTTGTAAAGTAAATAATAAAGTAATTCTATAGTTCATAAATAAACAGCCCACTTACCATGATCTATTATTTATAATTGTGGAAAAATGACAGTGCAGCATATAGGTCGTCCAGCGCCATTACTTTCATGCTTGCATGCTAATAAGTCATCATGGTAATATCAGGTGTTATAATTTTAAAGGAACGCATGATACTGAGTTTTAAATTTTTCAAACACTTTATGTATAGAGTATAGCTTTCATATTTTGGCAAATGTTATTGTATATACTAGTTCATTTTTAAATACCTTCTTAAATTATTACACCACAGCAGATTTAACAGTGTTATTATAATTATTATTTTCAATCTACGCAGACTCTCTTTTTTCATTACCGTCACGGCTCTATATTCACAAGTTCACAATAACAACACCATGTATATAAATAGTATATCTTAGGTGAGTCGGCATGTCTCTGCGTTCGCCACTTGAACTGTCAATTAACCGATATTGAGGGCATGATTGACGATCACCTTACTCTGATATCCTATGACTTGTGCATCTACAGGATGTAGTTTATGGTAAAAGTTTAAATTGATACTATTATTATCTATATTATTTTCCTTAGACTATATAGAGCCCTCAGCTTTAAATCTACTGCTGTTCAAATACTATACAGACCTGATTAGCTATTTTTAAGTAAAGAGAGACAAACAACCATTAAGTTTAGAATATGAATAGTAAAATTGTTATTGTGTTTTCATTTTATAAAACTTATTATTTATACTTATTTTTTTTATTTTTTATTTTTATTTATTGAGGTCATCCAACACTTGTCACAACAATACTTATTAAATAGGTACAAGTTACAATAAAAAATTTTGACAATTGTGACAAACAAT
>CAJQZN010042367.1:73163-97481 GCA_907164685.1 Colias eurytheme | reverse complement strand
AATGACCAATTTCGCCCCAACTTCTTTTATCTTTAACAATATGAAGATGATAACCAGTTTGAGCTGGTTATATCCGGTTCTATGTTTCATTATAAGCACTATCCTTATCTCTGCCACTTTACTTTTACTGTTCGTTAGATTGAAATAAGATTTTATGGTTCTTAATAAATAGAATGTATGAAATGTTATGGTTAGATATTGTATCTTTGAAATGTTAACGAAAAGCGAAATGAATAAAAGATAGGGCTAGGAATTTTGATTTGATTAAAACTACCTATAAATTTAACAAAAATTAAAAGTGCTGTATTTGTTTAGATCAAAATGTCTCAAAATAACTTTAAATAAAAATGTTTCAAATTGTAATATGCATCTAATTGTGCTCGTTTTGTGTTGTGTATCGTGTTAAGCGTTCCAAATGATCAATCAGCTCTTAATATTCATATGAACTTGCTGTAATTTAAAATCGATTAATTTAAAAGTCTTCTAAATAGTATAATTAACGAGCACCACATTGTGAAGGTCCATATATTGTATTAATTTAATTAACGAATTTCCTATGTAATGAAAATATTTTAAACACTCGAAATTTGCGAACAATAACGTCACATGCTTTTATCCAAACCCAAGAGCCGTAATTTAATATATCGCAGACATACAAGAACAATTTCATGTCATTCAGATTCAAGGCAATCCAATCCATTTGCAAATAGAAGTAGAATTCACTGTTAATTGTTCTAAATCCAACTAACTTTTGCACCTACTTACTAAAAATTTATTCAAAAATATGCTCTATTACTATATATATAAGAGTGTCAGTTAATCTTTAAAGTTTAAGTTTTCTTTGTCAGGTCGCGTCGGGCTGCAAAATACGTGTATTGTTCATTCCTACGAGTGGATTGGTTTTGGCGTAAAGGGTTTAGGACCTCCAGTGTTTGTGATTGTATACGACAAATGAAATGTTTATATGGATACAGTGGGTCATCAAATATTTTTGCGTTTGTTGAGTCTTGTTTTGAGATTGGAATTGGCTAGTTATAAGCAAGTTTGTGGAACGTTTTTCGGCTTCCAACTAGTTTATTGTATTGTATTTGTACTAGGCAACTAGTTAAATTAATTTTATAAGGTTAAGGAGGATGTATATTTTTTGTTACAATATATAATAGCAAAAGAGAAGCAACATCCTTGATAGCTTATAGAAGCTGTTCGCTGAGCTTTGAAGGAAAGATTCTATTAAAAATATCGAATGTTGGCTCCATCAATATCAAACCACTCATCTCTATGAAAATAGTCAGACGTTAAATTATTAAATTTTTTTAACATACGAATCAGAGAAATAATAAACAAAAAAGGTGAGTTACTCAACAACAAAGTAAACAATATAACCGTGCGGTTGAAATTTCAAATAAAAATACTATAAATTCCGTACACGTACCTATTAAGGTTTCCCTCATACGTCTGTCCGTCAAAATAATAAGACAAATAAACCCCAGTGCACACGTAATGTGATATTTTAAAGAAAAAAATAATGGTCAGAAGGAAGACCTTTAAAACGTGCCCAGAGGGAGAGGCAATTTAATTTTCGAAGGACAATCTATTGAAATCTAAAACATATTGGTAGTGATATGCTTTGATGTAATTCGACCCTTGTTTTGAACGAATTGGCTTCGTTATTTGACATGTGTTATTGGTAGTGGACAGGGATTGTAAATTGGTGTTTGTTATTGATATTGTAGATTTTCATGGGTTGGTATGATTTGGTGTGTAGTTCCGTTGTGTTTTTTACGACGAATTCAATCCTTTCTTTGCAAAGCACGTATGTTTCTTTCAAATATTATTAATTACCTTGTAATAATATGGGGCACAAGCCGTATAAAATTTTAAAATATTTTTACTGCACATCAGCTCTACAGAGCTTCTGATTATTTTCGTCTCTATAAATAATTGAAATTACATAATTCATTCAATACATTAGATGTTTCATAATAGAGCTATAACTTATATATAAGCTATAGCTTATTTATAAGCAATCTAATATATTTAATTCAATACAAAGATTACAACCTTCAATAGAACCTTTTTACTATGATATAAAAAAACTCAAAAAATATAATAATTTTCATCAAACATCGAATAAAATCATCAATTAGGACAGATATCACGAGAAATAATTTCAGATCAAAGCGTTCATTACAAATTACGCTCATTTGCAAGGAGATGGAAATTATTAAATTTTAATGGGGCGCTGTCAAAATTCCACCGCTGTGACGCGTCGACGCGTGACCTCGTCAAAGGGAATTTTCACTTTGACCGGCTTGACGCCATTTTTTGAATGCCCCGTGTGAAATGCGTTTAATGTGTTAATTGTTGTTTCTTTTTGCGATGAAAAGCTTTTTACATTGATAATTTGGCGTAAGGTTTTTTTATTAACGGATGGACCTTTTTTGTTTTGCCAGATTATTTGGAAAGTGGTCATGATATAAGGGAATAAATTCATATCATAATATAATAAATAAAGGAGGGAAAATTTTTACCACATTTACATTACATATTAGGCTACGATTGCTACAATTTGCTACGATGCTACGATGCTACGATGCTACGATTAAATAACTGAAAAAAATACTCGGCTTACATAACTATTAGATAGAAAGCAACTTCACCAAGTGGCATAGGCTTAATTTTATTTTTATCCCAATTCCGATTAAACCCGTGAGAACCAATTATATATTTTACATAAAACAAGCAAAAAGAAGAATAAATTTACTCTTAAATAATCATTTTATTAATCAAAACACACACCATTTATATCAATAATAAACTATGTTACACCGCAAACACGAAACTCATTAGCACTTACATTAGTAATGTGCCGTAAAGTTTACGCGGTGATTCTCCTAATCCGCGTAAAGCGCGTAAAAGCGCGTCAAAATTACGCTTATCTCAAGACGCGTGACGTCATCAAAAGTTAAGGCCTCGTAAGAATATGGTGATAAGAATATGAGTGTGTATTAAATGATTTAAATAATATTTTTGAGTATGTGATGTTAGTGGAAACATTACATTCAATTTTATGACATACACTGACTAAAGTACCAAAACACAGTTAAGCTTAAAAACATTTATTAATATAAAAATATATTACAAATTACAGATTATTCAATATAAAACAACACTTTAAAGTCTACCTTCTATACTTACTAAACGCATTAATACATTTTATTCAATATATAATTAAAGACGACGTTAAAACTTAATTTAAGCCACACATCTTATAAAAACTAAATTTTACAAACGAGAATCATACACAGCTTACATCATTATATTATTGCAGTTCTTACATTAAAATGCTATCTTAATCCTACAGCAAAACACCAAGATCTTAAATAATACTCTTAAACAGAAACAACATAAGCCATTATACTTTATATCTGCCATCACTCCACGTCAGAGAACAAATTTCCTCTAATTACTCGTAAAGTATGATGAAAACTGAACCCCTTGATTACGCGTTGAGTTGTAAACATTAACCTAACTTGTCAAACAGTTAATACTCATACAGATAGGTCTTTATATCTTAGGGGAATAAAACTTTATGGTTTCAAAGTTTTTGAAATAAACATAGAGTTGGTTGAATATTGTTTTTGATAAAGAATAAATACTCTATCATTCTACACTAACTAACGTTGTCTACTTCGTCAAAAAATATTTATTTAGGTTTATCAGATTAAAGTTAAGACCCACTTTACACTTACTTATTGTTGTAAAATAATCAGCTCTATGATAGAATTTTTTTATGATTGTTGTCGATTGGCTGCAGACTCACCTGTAAAAAAACTCACATTTAGCGTATTTTTTTATTAAATCAAACCGAGAACTTCAAGAATATTGTTAAAAAATTTCTCATTAAAAATCATAAGAAAAACAGTTTCTCTAAAGTATAAATTGCTAAGTATTTAAATAAAATTTCCGTATCTCAGCGTTTCCAGGCCACATGATTCATACACTACATGTAATCACGACACAACACACGTCACGATGATAAATCGTAGCGCCGTAGCACTCCGTAGCTCGTAGCGGATCGTAGTAACGTAGCATCTATCGTCTGTGCATCGCGTGATTTAAGATTCCTTTTCTTATCTTAGATTTTCAGAAAGATTTAGATATTGGAGTGAGTTTTAAAATAAATGTGTTTTTCGTATTTAACTGCTTTATTTATATGTTAGCCACATATAAATTAAGTGTTACTTTTATTCTCAGCTTCTTACAAATAAACATTAATTAAATTTAAATAATTTAGTATTATGTAGGAGATAATATTCTGCCATAGAGTTCTTCTTATTTTCATACCATCATATTCCATTGCATAAATGCTGGATAAAAGAGTGATCTTTAAAAATGGATACTTAATATTTGTCAAACATTAACGTATGGTAATTATAATTACTACATAACAAATATAAATGATTTATAAAAATTTCTTATCATATCTATACATATAATAAATCTGTAGAAGGGTCAATTCTGTACATTGAAAATATTGAAAAAATAAATAGCAGGGGGTGTTACTGGATCGAAACCAAACCCAAATATGTGATTAAAAAAATTGTTGTCTGTCTGTCTGTCTGTCTGTCTGTCTGTATGTGAAGACATCACGTGAAAACTAACGGTTCGATTTCGATGAAACTTGGTATAATTATACCTTCTTATCCTGGGCGTAAAATAGGATACTTTTTATCCTAGAAAAATACGTAGAAAAAAAATAATCTTAATTTTTCTGTTTTATCAATAGACGTTGTTCTGTAGAACCGCGAACACACGTTGGGTATTATTATAGGCCTAGCCGTATTTGGGTCCAATAGATATTTATTAAAGATGTTATTGTCAGAGTTACTCAAAATGGAGAAATAAACCATCCACGCGAAGACCGACATCCGCGCGGACGGAATCGCGTGCGGAAGCTAGTAAAAAATATAAATGTATATTATATAAATCTAAACATAATAAAGAAATTGTGGTAGAAAAATACACTATATTTTTCTACCACAATTTAGGAAAACATTGTTAGTCTCGTGCGCGGACACCATTAAAACGCAGCACCGGTATGTATGACAATTCAATTTGTGCCCCAATAATATCGGATTACGAATAATGGACAAAAGAAACCGTCGCGAAGCAACTACTCGCTAACAGAAACAGGGTGCTCTTTTTTGATACTTATTTTTTAGTAGCTGTGCCCTGCGGTTTTACCCGCTGTTGGTCTTAACGTGATGATATATAACCTTCCTCGATAAATTGGCTATTTAACACTGAAAGAATTTTTCAAATCGGACCAGTTTCCCGAGATTAGCGCGTTCAAACAAACAAACTCTTCAGCTTTATAATATTAGCACAGACTAATAATAATATACTACGTATATAAATATTGGTATAGATGTTTTATATTGTTATTAATTTGTCTGTCACAATCTAAGAGAATAGATTTGATAATAACTACTTTTGAATGTGTAATTTTAAATAACAACACAAGTAATAAATCGTTAATAAAGTTTTAACGTTAGCAGTTATTTTGTATTGCATCGATCTTTAATCGTTACACCTGTGTTCAATAAAATATAAAATATTTATATGAAAAACTTGTATTTTTAATATTAACATAATACCTATATTTTTAGAGGCACTAAACTTATTTTTATATATTATTGAGTAGAATTATGTGTAACAGGTATTTCCGTATATACTCGTAACAAAATAAAACCACAGCATCCTGTATACAAAGAAAGGGCCTAAGACGGGAGTATCAAAGCGTAAAGCAAGGGCAGTAAATTGTACGCAGGAATCCCTACACGGCCCTCACACACGCGAAGTGCTTTTTTATTGTGATTTGCTAAGGCGAATATAGTCTATATCATCTGTGGTTACAAATTGAGGATCGAGTATGACTGTGAAGCTTTATAAAAATGTTCTGTATTAGTGTTGGGCTTTCCTTAATACGTAACTAAATTGTTATTTATTTATTTATTTATTTATTTTGAAAACTACACAGCTTACAGTTTGACTTACTCTACTTATATCTATGATACAATACGCCAATTACGAGTTTTACAATTATTATCAATTACATGTATATTTAAAACAGTAACTTATTAACCCTTGGCATGCCTGGTGGGCAAAAGTTACACTCTATGCCTGGTGGGTCTCTCAGACCCCGATTTTAAAATGGTATTTTTTTCTATAAATTTTATTATGTAAGGTGATTTAATGATTCAAGACGCATGCTTAAAGGGCAAAAAAGAGATAGTAATAAAAATCACATTAGAAATTAATCAACTTTATTAAAATATTTGAAATTAAACTTTAACTCACATTTTTAAGCAACATTTCGTGACTAAACCTTTGTTAACATATAATTAGTATCAAAAGTAATGAGATCATAATCAGACTTTAATCCAATGTAAGGCACTATCATATACTTAATCTAAATAATAAAATAATTAGTCTTCATCACTTGCATTTACACTTTGTAAAGCTTTGGTTTGGTAACACTTTGCGCATGGAAAAATCGAGTGGTCAAGACAAATGTGACAACTAATTGTCTCACAAATGTACTAATGGATGGACAGAGGCACCTCTATTTCAGTATCCGAAGAGGTGGAGCCTGCATCATTTTCTTCCTCCTCAATCAAATGCAACTAAGTCTTCCTCATCCAACTCTTAGAATATTAAACTAGCTATATCCTCGTCTGTTAGTTGTTTATTCATGATTAAACTGAAAAAAAACAATAAAATAGGATAATGTAATGTACAAACTAATATTATTTAACGCCAAATTCCAATATTTATAAGAAAAAAGAAAAATAAATACTTACAAAATAAAGTCACGCCGTATGCCTGGTGGGGTCTGTGGGACCCGCACGCACTTTAAGCACATCCTTTTACGCTCGTAGCTCGCCTCGGGCTGAGGAAGTGGGCGGAGGGCATTCCGCGGTTAGTAACGGCCAGCTACTAAAAACGGTGAGGCGCGAAATTCAAATTTAAACGAACTACAACGGTTCGCGCGTTGGTGTGGGTCTGACAGACCCTACCAGGCATGCCAAGGGTTAAAGAGTGGTGAGTAGTGTGTGTGGGTGAGTGCGTGCGTGCGTTTGGGTATGTTTGTGTGTATATATGTGTGTGTGTGCATGATTAAAATGTGTTAGGTACGTTAGATAATATTTTAATTACATTGGATTTAAAACGATTGCGAGGGCTGTTAAACATGTCAAGAGTAGAAAATTTTTGATTGTATATCGAAGGCAGGCGATTAAAGAGTGAGTTCTTCATATATTGGTTTTTTGTACGTGGTATAAAGAATAAAGGAGTATTACGTGTTCGAGTTAGAGGGGTGTTAAAATATATATTTTCTGTTAATTGGGGGCAGTCTAGTTTGTTGTTGAGGAGATCATAAAGAAACATAATATCTGAAAGAGTACGTCTGTCTTCGAGAGTATTCATTTTAAAGAAAATGCAGGATTCTTTGTAGTCCTTAAAGTTATGTTTTGCTTTAAAACTAAGATGCTTCATAAATATCTTTTGTATTTTTTCAATTTTGTCTATATATTTTTTTAAAAAATGGTCGCCATATTATACTTCCATATTCTAATATGCTTCTGACGTAACTATGATAAAGCATTTTTAAACACTGAGGGTTTTTAAAAGGTTGACTTGTTCTTAGGATGAAACCAAGGGATTTGTATGCTTTACTGGACATGTATTCAATATAGGCGTCGAAGAAACATTTATCGTCCAGAAGGATGCCGAGATCCTTTACTGAAGTTGTTCTATTAATTAACTGATTATTGATACTATATTCGAATAAAATAATGTTACGTTTACGAGAAAAGCTTATGGTTTGGCATTTTTGAATGTTTACACCGATGTTATTAATTTTAAAATATTCTCCGAGATTATCTAGATCAGATTGGAGTAGATTACAATCGGCGGTACAAGATACTTTACGGAAAATTTTGTTATCATCGGCATACAGTAAGCAATTTGAGTTCTTAATACAATGTGTTATATCGAAAAGGAAAATGTTAAAGAGTAAAGGTGATATATGGGATCCTTGTGGAACTCCGGAGGTGACGTTTATGAAGTTAGATTTATGACTTCCTATGACTACTGCCTGACGACGGTTTCTAATATAAGATATTACCCATCTATGAAGATTACCCTTAATACCTACAGCATTTAGTTTCCCGGCGAGAACATTATGGTCTACTCTATCGAAAGCCTTTTCGAGATCGGTATAAATGACGTCAATCTGAGCGCCGTCACTTATGTTAGTTAGTAAATAGTTAGTCAATTCTGAAAGGTTTGTGTTAACACTCCGAGACTTAAAAAATCCATGCTGAGATGAAGGAAGACATTGCTTACAATAGCTATACATAAAATCATTAACTATACTGTCCATAACTTTACCGAAAATATTTAAAATTGATATACCCCTGTAGTTAGTAATTTCATTTTTTGAACCTTTTTTAAAAATGGGGATTACACGTGCATCTTTCCATTGTTTGGGGTAGATACCTTCATCCAAAGATCGTTGAAAAATCAATTTTAAGGGAACAGCAAGCCCGTTTACGCATTTTTTAACAAATATAGCAGGAATCCCGTCTAAGCCTGCGCCCTTTTTACTATCTAGTTTTTTAACCGCATTTGTTATCAGTTTATCTGAAATTTTAATTGAATTAATTACGTTAGAATGGGGCTCCTCTGCGTATGGTTTGGGATCGTAGGAAGAAGATTGTATGAATACGCTTTGGAAAAAGCTATTAAAAGCGTTACATATATCTGCACCACAAGAATAAGTCACTCCATTATATACCATACGACATGGCAAGCTGTTGTTTTTGCGTTTGTTATTTAGAAAACTCCAAAACTCTTTAGGATTATGAATTATTTCTTTTTCGCACCTATTAATATAATTTTTAAAACATTCTTCTTGTAAAACTTTAATCCTATTTCTTAGTAAAGCAAATGCTGCGTAATCATTCGGGTTTTTAAATGTTTTCCAATTTTTATGAAGTTTAGACTTTTCTTTAATGATATTAATTAATGATGGGGTGTACCATTGAGGGTACTTAAAACGTCCTGAAACCTGCGCAGAGGGTACGTATTTTTCTATGATTGAGTTAAGCTCTTTGTAAAAACCATTAACTGCATCATCAACGGTCCCGTTAGTAAGAATTCGGTGCCATTCAATCTTCCCGAGTGCCGAGTTAATTGACATATAATCAGCTCTAAAAATTTTTTTTATGATCCGTGGATTATTACGCAGGGGTTTTATTTTATAGTTTTTGATGTTTATAAGTAATGGGGGATGAAATTTATCGATATTCACTAAAGCTGGGTCGCATTGTTCGCAAATTAATGAAAGATTTGAAAAAACAAGGTCAAGAATATTTCCGCAACAATTATTAGTGAAGTTATACTGTGAGAGTCCGGATAAATACATAGAATTCATAAAATCGTCGGCGGTTCGCATTAAGAGTGTATTAGAACTATTTTTATTCAAATGTCCGTCAGGCGTCCACGCGAGAAAAGGTAAATTAAAATCACCGATTAATAAAAATGAGTCATTCTGCCTACTCGAATGAAAGTTAACGAAGGATTCGTTGAAGTCGACCAATATACTGGCCGCATTGGAATTCGGTGGAATATATATTGTTATGCTATTTATAGCTTTATAAATACAGTGGTTCGGGAATTTATGTAATAAAATAATGGATGGTTGGTTCATTGATTTTTTATTTTATTCATAAAAGGCACCTTACAGCTATTAAGATAAATTATACAAATTACATATAAAAACGCCAATTACAAGGCACACCAATAATAGTCCAATTGTGTGGCAACAAGAGGTAAACTAAAAGGGAACAATAATTGTTTACTTTTTCTTTAACAAAAGAACAACAATTGTTCTTGATGAAACATAAAACGTACATGAAAAATAAATGTGACTTCTAGTAAACAAGCAATATCAACAAAATAACATTAAAGTTGAGAAAAAACAAAAATAATAATGAGCCTAATAATGTGACTGAGTGAGTGAATGAGTGGATGTGTGAGTGAGTGAGTGTGTGTGTGTTACTTATTAAAATTATTGATAATCTGAAGAAAATATGAATATGAATAAAATAAAATAAATAAATAAATAAAATTGATGTTTAACTAACGTACCGGATGGCTGGATATAATTTTAATAAGGTGGTTTCCTCTTAGAATGTTAAAAATCATATACTAATTTAAGAAAATCATCTTATTACGATGGCTAGAAGTACGATTTATCATTTAAGTAAGCAAAAGTCAAACTCAACCATGTAAGCTTTTGAACAGATGTATTGAATGAAAATTATGTATACTTTAGAAACATCAGTTAAGCGCAGCAGTACTTAATATATTATAGGTATAAGTAAGAAATATCTTTAGACAGGTAAATAAGTATAAGGTAATAACTATCCATCATACCCGACACAAACAAAGCCTAACGACATCTGCATAGATAAACACCGTTTATAGACAATAAACGTGTGACACTAAACTGGCATCTCGAAGGCAAAGCAATAAACTGTCCGATTCACTATTTAAACGTGGTTTAAACGTGGTTTAATGACGCGCCGGCAGCTACGTTCAATCTGCTTAATTGGGAACGGTTTCGTCGGCCGTTATGGGTTATATGACTACGGCATCCAGGATTTACAGCTTCGTTTAACGGTTCTGATGTCGAATGGTTATTAGAATTCCTTTGAGTGCGTTGCTTATTGTTAAATATATAGCCTTGGTTTAGTGATTAGCACTGAGTACAATTAAACGGTTAGATGACCCACTATATAGAGAGGCAACTTTAATTGCAAGAAAACGATTTATAATATTATAACGTGTGTATGTGACACACGTTATAATATTATAAATCGTAATTATATAAACTAATTATAAATACGAAAGTAAGTCTGTCTGTTTCTTCTTCACGCCTCAACCACTGAACCGATTTGGATAAAATTTACAGACATGTTAAAGAAAAAGCTTGAGTCCTGAGAAAGAACGTAGGATTTTACGTCCAGTTTTATCCCGGAAATCTCACGGGAACTCTTCGGGTTATTCTTTTACCACGCGGGCGAAGCCGTGGGCGGAAAGCTTGTTTGTTATATATAAGATAAATAACTTTAATTGATCTCTTATAAATGAGTAGTTTAGTGAATGATATCACATCTGCAAATGTTTATTGCTTCCATTAATCTAGCATCCTGTATTTTATCAATCGCAAAACCCAAAAATAAATTGAAATACTGAATATTACCTTGTACCCACTTAATACTGAAATCAAGATTTATAGCTATTTATAAATGTAAACCGCTCATATCACTTACCATACCATATACTACTTCAGTATGTAAATATTTTGGCATCTATTTACATTGATACAGTATGAAGAATCGAATATTGTTCCTCAAGTACTTTTAGCATGTTGCAATCTCAAGTATGCTTTCAGAAATATTGCTACGTTCTCCGAGTAAAATCAAACACGGTATGTAAACCTTTGTGATTTTATCGAACCAATTTTATATTGAAAGATCTGTACTATTTGTTCACGAATTATGATAAATGCATTACAATATCATAAGAATGCGGCTAAGTTCATGCAATCATCTTCAACAATATTGTAAGAATTTTTTTTTATTTGATTCTAACAGGAATCATATTTTATCCTTTAAGGAATACTTGGATATTTTTTTTGACAGATTATCTATTAATTGTGATAAGCAAAAATATCCCGCTACGAAATTTTTTTAGAAGCATGTTATACCACACTGAAATGAATAATTAATGAATTTACATATATAGGAAGGTCCAAAATTCAATTCACGGTGAGACTAATAATACCTTCATCATGGGTACATATAATTAAAATTCTACTTGACTTTATAAACTATGAATGAAAATAAATGAAACACACACAGATACAAGTAGAAAGAGGTTTCTGTTCTCAAATTCATACAAAGAAAAGCCGAAAGTGACTTTGTATTCACATTCGAGTTCCCACAGTACTCCAATTACAATATGCAACCTCTTTCCAAACTTCACGATATTTCAGCGACATAAACTTCCACCTGCATTAAGTGATTAGTTCCATTTGGGAATATCACAGCTTCAATTCAACTGAATCTATTGTTATTCCAAGTTTCGCTTGATTAATTATGTACAGTCAATACTTTCGTCTGAGTTCGGATGAATGGCTTTTGTTAATGTATTAGGTGCGAATAATTTATGGGATAAGTTGTTCATGTATTCTAACACTTATATACTAACATTTCATCCTATTTGTGTCCAGGGAAAGGATTCCTCCTTTAAGGGTTAAGGCCATAATCCACCATTCATCATCCTAGACGTTTGGGTTGGCAGACGTCACGTCATATCGTAGAATTTTTTCTAAGACAGAAGTTTCTTTGTATGTTTTCAGCGATTCTAACAAAGGTGATTGATTGATGTGGATAAGCTATAGATAAATTGAAAAATTCTTTTTAATTTTTAAAATTGTTTGAATTGAGGGATTTTTAAAGATTATTTATCACGAGGCGAGATTATAAATCCGCGTCTTTCGCATTGTCGCGTCTTTGACTTCTTATTAAACCGCAGACTGTGACCAATAGGTTTAAACTATTTTTAAAACGTTACGTCAAGTTATACCTACCACGCAATACATAAAAATAAATTCTTCTTTACAATAATTACATAATCAAATTGTTTTGTAAACTGTATAAATGAATATGCAAATAGAATAATAATTCAACATAAACCGAGTTAAACCCATTCTATAACAGTACAACTACATTCACCTCAATATTTGTAAATCTGAATTCCGAAAAACTTTTTAGCAACATCTTTATTGAATTGGAAAATGTTATTTAACTGAACAATAATTGACATGTTTGAAGTATCCCATGACAGATTGGTTGAACATCGGATTAACAACGGGGATTCCCTTTTAAATAAGTTGTTTTAACAAAGCGTTTTATGTTTATAAAACTTGTTTTTGAAGTAAGAGATGTTATTGTTATATTATTTACTTTCAAAATGTCTTTGTTTACAAAATAATAATTATTTTGAGCGATTACAAAAATAATTAATTTCGTTAAAATGGGTTTGAATAACATCATTACTTTCTTTATTCCTTCACAATATTTTAGCACAGTATCTACCATATTTTTTAATGTTCTAAATGTTTCTAGAGGACAAAACAACTCTTGACTTGTGACACTGGTTATAGTTAAGGATAAGGATGAGGGAATTAATAAGTGCTCCTTTTTTGGAATTGAACTTTAACTTTCCGTAGATAGCGTAATATCTATATTCAATATATTAATACTGGTCGCATATTAATTATTATAGTTATACTTATTTTAAACGAATAGGATTAATCCCCAATCTTCATAATATAATGATATAAAGTGAAGTCCCGTGTCCCCGTAGTGGGGTAGGGGGCAGAAGCATTATTCATACTTTACGTTACGTACGTTTCACTGATCGATTTTTCTTTAGGAACAAGTAGGTGATCAGCCTTCTGTGTCCTGCCAGACCGAGACATTTTTTTTTGTCTCCACCGGGAATCGAACCCAGGACCCCTCGGTTCTACGCTCACGCGTCAACCACTGTACCGAGGAGGCGGTCGAATATAATGATATACCTAGATATAAGTACCTACAAGAACCACACAAAACACGATAAAATCTTGGCACGCTAAGGGGAATTCAAATACTATATAAGACGAAGTTCCAATTGAATGGGGCGGAATAATGACGTTTTGGAAACTGGTAAACAACTCGTAATTCTGCCTTCACTTAACACTTTATGGCGGCATTATAGCATCTACTTTATATATTGTTTTTACCTTCCTTTCATAGAGTGTTCTTGGCACTCCGTTTTCGTTTGAGGATAATATTCTAAGAATTTAGGAACTACTTACTATACGGATACGATATGTATTAACATTTATTTAGTGATTGAAATTGAATAAAACAATAGTTAGTTTATCTTATCTTATATATAAAAATGAATCGCAAAATGTGTTGGTAAGCGCATAACTCGAGAACGGCTGAACCGATTTCGATAATTCTTTTTTTATTATATTCCTTGAAGTACGACGGTGGTTCTTATGTAGAGAAAACGTAAACATGTACCACGGGCGAAGCCGGGGCGGACTGCTAGTTTAATAAAATTTATATTCTTTACTAGGTACACGGCTTCAATATTCCTGACTCGAAAAGAAAAACATCTCTATTCTATCTAAGTACCGTATTTATTTGATTTATTTCTAGTTCATGCACAAATCTGTATACGGTTAAGAAAACAAGAACATTATACCTAATCTTAAAGTTATGTACATCGTTTATTAAGTTCTTCCGTTATTGATAAATCTTATATATAAAATTCTCGTGTCACAATGTTAGTCTGCATATTCCTCCGAAACGGGTGGACCGATTCTCATGAAATTTTCTGTGCATATCGGGTAAGTCTGAGAATCGGCCAACATCTATTTTTCATATGTACCACGGGCGAAGCAGGGGCGGACCGCTAGTAGCTTATAAATTAATAATACTGCCATAAATTACGAGAGACTAATAATTGATGCTAGACTAAAGGTTGCATTTAAAGATACTAATATTTTAAAGCTGAAGAGTTTGTTTGTTTGTTTGAACGCGCTAATCTCAGGAATTGGTTCGATTTAAATAAAAAAAAAATAAAAATCATTTAAAAATAAAAATCATTTATTGAACAAGGTTCCTTACATCAAAATATAGACCCCAGACTCCCAATATAGCTTTCGCTGTGTTTCAGGAGTCTGTGCCTTCCCGATACAATACATTAGAATAGTTCAATAAAATACATTAAAATAGTAATTAGTTACAAGAAAATTTTACTTAAAGTTGACACAAGAAGAAAATTTTAAATCATAATATGTATTTAAAAAAAAATTTAATAAATTAAAATATTTAAAACAATTTACATTTCATAACATAATATTTAGTTCCACAATATTTACTGTTTAGCAATTAAATAATTATTAATACAATTAAAATAATAAATACAATTAAAATAATTATTTGATTAGTATCATTTATAATAGACGAAGTAATTAAAGATTAAAAAAAAAAGGAAGTGTATTTTGAAGACGTAGTGCAAGTAGTGTGTGTGTGTGTGTGTGTGTGTGTGTGTATGTGTGTGTGTTTGTATGTGCGTATGTATGTGTGTGAATGTGTTCCAATGTCGTTTTTAAAATATAAAAGAAAGCTGATATAGTTAAAAAAAAAACATATTTTAAACTTATCATTATAGGTAGATAAATAAAATTAAAAAAAATAAAAAAAATAACATAAAATAATTTATAGGTATATTTGATAATTATTTTGTATATGTGGGCATTAAAAGGTGCTCTATTTCAGAATAATCGAGTGGTAAAATTATTTCGGTGTTTGATAGTTCATTCATCGAGGAAGGCTATAGGCTATATAATATTATCATCATACTATGACCAACAGGAGCGGAGCGCAGGTAGTAACAAATAAATAATTTAAAAACATTTAACACATTGTTTTTAATTAATCACTTTATCCATACAGATGGGTAAAATTAATAATGACAATAATCGCAGAATAGCAAATATTCAGAATTTCCAGAGGCAAAGCAATATTAACAGGTATAGATCTCCAAATCTTATGTGAGAATGGTCTTATATTTGTGTATTCTAGGAAAACTTGTGCAGCTTCTTTACAATTTTGATCTGAAATATAATATTATGTTCAATTTTATGCATAGTTAAACTCTTGTAAAAAAATTGAGCCTTTATAACTGGCCAATAAGATGCAGATTTTTAAAACATGCACAAATCTGTGATTCTTATTAGCTTGTATTTTTAATGTAAAGAATAACAAAACAGGTTGCACGTTTCGGTTAATTCTGCCTCAAGGTTCAAGGTTGAGTTTTTAATTAAATACCATTTAGATGGTGCATCCAAATATAAAAAATAAATAATAGCAGATATAAAAATAAAACTACTTACCTTTATTATCAATAATTTGATGTATCAAAAACAACCTGATCCTGTCCACTTCCACTCCAAAGAACTCAATAACAAATGAGGGAGAAAAAAGGAGAAAAGCTACGTGCACAATATGCATTATTGAAAATATCAATAAAGGGTATGGTTCCTGAAATTTAAAAAACAAATCGTCCAATATATATAAAATAAAATAAATTATTTTTTATTTCAAACGTGATCTCTACATCAGGCTTAATTTAAACATTTACTGTTAGTTTAAATACAGTTCCTCAACTATAATAAAATATTATGTACTTATTAACTATATACTTGACTTATTTTGTTGCCAACATTAAGACTTGACTGACCGGTTGGCTTGGTTGGTAGTAGACTTGCCTTCCAAGCCAGAGGTCGTGGGTTCGATTCCCACCCGGGGCAAATATTTGTGTGATGAACATAGATGTTTACACTGTGTCTGGGCGTTAATTATCCATATAAGTATTTATTTAAAATTTATTATATGTGTATGTTTATCAGCCATCTGGTTTCCATAACACAAGCGAAAACTTAGTATGGGATCAGATCGTGCCGTGTGTGAAAATTGTCCTAAAATATTAAATATTAATATGATAGTAAAAAAATTTAAAACGATAAACATATTATAATACCCACAACACATACCTACTCACTATAATGTACTTACCATGCCTTCAATCACCAAAAGAGATTTATATACATCATATATAAGCTTTGGCACACCACAAATGATGCTAAGAAACATCTGTAAGTATTACAAAAGTTAATTTAAACATCTCTAGTTGTAGATTAAATTAATTTTCAAATAACTAGCTGACATATACCTGTGCATGTAATTCTGGTAGAATTAGGTCCAATAAATCAGCAATATCTCTGTACAGACGCAAACAGAAGGGAATTTTATCTTTTTTCAACGTTTTCATATCTTTAACGTATAGATAATAATCACTTTCCGGCATCTCTTCTAATCGCACACGCAGCATTTTTATCCTATACCTGATTGTATCGAGTACTATGAACCTCCACACTCTGTTCATATCAAGAGCAAAAGACGAAAGGCAATTTATAAGAAACAGGCCTAAGTTATCGAAACAGTCGTAGGAAAAACAATATACAGTGGTATACCCAACTCGTATAAGCCAAAGAGCGATAATGATGGCTAGGGATCTGTTCATAACGAATGTGTAATGACGTTTGTTGATCCTCAAATAGACGTCAAGGTGGCTGAGATTGGAAATGTATTTGATCACTTTACTGTCGTAGATCATGAGGATAATGACGCTTAGATCGTATTCAATGAGGGACCAGACTTGGGAGAAATTGTTGAAGTAACAGCACGTGAATGTGCTGTATGAAATTAAGATAGCGAGGCACAAACTATACATTTGTGCGAGGATTTTGGTCAGTAACGTGTTGGAGTAAGTTTTAAAATTGTAACCACAGATGAATAAAACAATGATGACGGTCCGATACAAATTGTACATGTTTTGTTCAATTTTTGTGAGCATTCTGTTCGACTGCTTCATTGTTTGAAATAATTAGGATTTACAAATTAATTGGGAACCGACCAAAGCAACGTCAAAGCGATTTAGGAACCGTTTGTCAATACAATTTCAGTTTACTACCGAAACTTGCAGTTCCGTATTCCTGTTAACTATACTGTATTGAATACTGAATAATAAGTAAACAGCAATTGTAAAGCAGGTGAAGTAAGACGCTTGTTGTAAGTGTACCATATTTTTCTTTATTGCTTCCATTGATGGTAGCCTTTGTTCTTTCATAAATGGACTATCCCAAATAAACATAGTTTTTCAGTTCTTGATATAGGAGTGTTCACTAAACAAACTCTTCTGCTCTATAATATTTTCAGCAACACATATTTGCCAAATAGAGCGATTAAATTTTACAATTTGGTATATAGTTTAATAGATAAATGACTAAATAACACAAATAGTATCAACTACGATCACCATACCATAAATCCATCAATTTCCACCTTTACAAATTCATATTGTATTGACATGAACCAACCGCTACAGTCACAAAGACCTTTACTGTTCACAGAATATCAAAGGTTTAGAAATATAAATACAACAACAGTTTGTCCACATTAATAATTCGTTAACCGTTTGATTATAAGATTGTTAAATGTGATTATTTCACTCTTTAATGAAATGTAACTGTAAAGACGTGAGACATGGTCAAACCCTATAAAATGTAAAGCTCTACATATGTTTTGTCTTCAAATATCAGTTAAGTGTATTCAAATGTCTATTAATAATAATTTGAAATTTTTTTTTTATTGTTTCATAGGAAAGCGCTTGACCACTATCTCGCTTGATGGAAAGCTGAGATGTGGCCTAAGATGGAGCGCGCTTTCCTAGAAGGTACCTGTTCACTCTTTTCTTGAAGACCTCCATATTGTACTCGTCGGGGAACACAGACTCACATTTGTAGATTAAGTAGAGGAACAAAATCAGATAATAAAGTATTGTCTTCAGAATTTATAGTATCCTAGAGGACTTTAGATATACTGCTCTAAATTAGAGAACTGCACATAATATTAAAATGTGTAAACTGTAGATTAGGTAATCATGCCTGAAGCTTATACGATCACCTATAAAAAACAAAATATATTTCGAAATTGATCACTTGATATAATATTCCTATAACAATAACAGATTTCCTCACAAACAATAGCGATTGAGAAAGGAAACGTTGACATAAAAGTACGTAAATAGTTTAAGACTCGCCATTAGTCGGCTTAGTCGACAATTCGCTCGCTTTTACACTATTAAGTTGTTATTGCTACGTGAAATACGCAGAACATGGAGTTGCGAAACACGAGGGTCTTGGATAAGGTATGGGTATTTATTTATCTATCTTAGGCATAATTTGTGCCATCTGAATAAAGCAGTTGTAACTATACTTTTGTATAAGTCCAAAAGTGTTTATTTTTTACAAATTATATTCAACAAAATATTTAACAAACCATAAATTTAAAAATATAGCGAGTCTCGAAATATATGACGCTATTTCATTAATAAAAAAATGCTTTTTCGCAATATAATAATTATATATAATCTGTTCTATCAACTGAATCTCAAGAATAATATTCAGCAATATCTCTGAGCTACCTATTACATTTAACTTTAAAATTCATTTCCTTAATGACAGGGCTTATCCAAAACGCAGCATTTCTTTTCCATGGAAGCCCCTCTCCTCAATTGTCGTTAAGTTGAATGATTGAGAACTTACGCTTTCGACTTCATTGCTTTCAATTTGTCTGGTATACAGGATGCTCTATGGTGCGTTTTCTGTATATGCATGTGCACATTTGAATAAAGATGACAATTTAGTAGCATTTTAGATATTGATTTATTTTTCAAATCAATTTACATACAAGTCACGTACTTAAAATATATATAAACAGTTGTTTTACATGAGTATTTACCCAATTGCAGAATTGAAAATATAATGTAGGCAAAATTAGAACATATTCCATTTTAAAAGTGTAATGAAGGTTAATTAATTTTTATTATTTTGGTACAAAATTATGAATCGTAAATCTGTAATAATATTTGGTAAATTATAATGAACATCCTGTATACAGAGGAAAATCGCAGGTCGTGTTCAATGGAGTGGGCACTAGAGCACGACTCGTAAATAATAATGGCTTGTATTTTTTCCCTATTTCATTATTTACAAACATCACTATCGTTTACTTGTAAATGTGTGTTATTTAGACGTTATTTTGCTCAATTTATTTAAGATTACATGTGCAGTCAAGTAGAAAAACTTGTCAAGTATGACTCTAGTGAAAACAAACAAAATTTCTAATTATGTACAATATAAAAAAAAGTTGTGAAATTTAAACAAATCTACTAATTAAATTGTATACGTATGGGATTTTTAACATGAGCAAAACTTTTAAGAAGCAAATAAAATACTGAAAAAATGGAGCCTTGAAAGCGTTGTCTAGATCAATTATTTATTTACACACACATTTTAATTCCAAGTTTTTCATTACCCTTTGCGTATTGTCCAAAACAGTCGTTAACTTTTAACTCGCTAAAGACAAACCGCGATCAAAGGGATTACACGGCACAAGGGAATTACCGGTTTCTTTCGTTTTTTGTTTATGATCGAGCTTTGTGAAGTTTCCAGCACTTTCTGCGCTTTACAGTCAATGACCGGTGAGGCATCGTTGTAAATGCTGGGATTACGAAATGTTTGGATGCGTCAATATTTTGAGATGTTTTCCTGAACCTTGTTACATGGTATGTGTTAATAATAAGTATGTTTTATTTCATATTTAGTGAGTATTAAAATTTTATTTTGATGTTTTTTATTAAATCGTTAAATACGTTCAAATATATTAATCATTTTTGTAACAGTTGATAAGAGCTAAATTTTAACTGTAGGTCAACCTAACGTAAAGTTGATTAGCCATTTTACAAACTTTATTTTATTTAATTTCTATGTTTTGTTCTTTTTAAATATTTTTATTTATCTTACTCACCTGTGTATTATGTAGTTCCTAAATAAAAAGCATCTTTCCTAATACAGACTAAATTTATCTTCCCATTCGAATGCAATAATAAAACAACACTACTCAAATGCCGCATCACATTCAACCACATTCTTGTATGATCCAGTCCATCCTATGAAGTAGAAAATTGCTCCGACCAACTTCTTTGTCCGCTGACCACTCTGGATTTTTTACTATTAAATTCACTTGGAGTATGTATTACGGTGCAATTGTGTGGTCGAGTACAATATCTTTTTGTCTCGACAACCCCTTTCGTTTAGGGTACCGTGCTCGCAATTGATCAGTTTTGGTATATTCATATTGTTTAAACTTTTAAAGGATATTGTAAGTTTAAATGTCTTATTACTGGTTTTTAATTTAGAATGAAGAAATCAATTAAACCTTTGATTGTTATATCTAGTTCTATGTTGAGATATATAATTTGCTACTACTACTACTTTATATGTGACTAAAAGAGCAATACAATGTAGCGGTATACCTAATTGGTAAAGGGTATAGTTTTTTATGTGTTTATAATTGTGAGTGACCATTATTTGGCAATAGAGCTGAATTGATTTTAATTAATTAATAATTAAAGGTTTTAAGATAAGAAATAATTGTTAAATACTCTTCTGAAAAAGATTACAATAAAATATATAAACTACTAGTGGCCCGCCCCGGCTTCGCCCGTGGTACATATTTCGCAATAAAAGGTAGCCTATGTCCTTTCTCGGGTATCAAAATATCTCCATACCAAATTTCATGCAAATTGGTTCAGTAATTTAGGCGTGATTGAGTAACAGACAGACAGACAGAGTTACTTTCGCATTTATAATATTAGTATGGATAAATATTTTTAAAAGCTACGGAACACAGGACCACAAAAATTATCACTGTCAAATTGTTTCTGAATTTCGTGGATGATGTTAAGTGATCTTGTTGTTAATGGAATATAATTTTGTCTTCTTTAATTTTTTTTAATGGAGTGGCGTTTTTGTATTTTATAATTAGTGTAAAATACAGTTGAATTGGGTTCAAGATGAAACCTGTGCGAATTAAAATTAAAAACCAAGGGTGGCTTCTCTTGTTAAGTAATCTTTGATAATATCATAATTTTGAAGGTGGTTATATCAAGCATTGCATTGTTGTTTTCGAATTAAATGAATCTATTTCTATGAAATTAATAAGCATTACAAGCAAATACATTTAGGTACTTCATGAAATGCGAAATTAAAAACTTTAGTGTCGCTTAGAATCTTGATGGATTTAATAATATTAAAGTTCCTATTGGGTAAACACTATTATGCTTTTCCCAATAAATTAATAAATAATGCATCTATATAGAAAACTTAAGCCAATTGACTACATCTTAAGCTTGACTAACCATACGTAACTGACCAATCAAAATGTAATACCGCAATTATTTTTTCCATTGATACCGTAAGCCCCGCTGTTGCCATGGCAACGCAATTAGATGGACAAAAGATGGACGCACTTAATGATGACTATTATCCACCACTTGGACTTGTAACAGAAGTCGAGGATTTTGTGAAGAGCCTATTGTTAGATAATATGACTCGTTAGTTGTGATTTTATATGTGGAGTTATTGATAATTATTGTTGTCTATGTATGAAATATATAAGTAGTAAAGTTAAGCTTTATTCTGTGATCTTTTTTAGGAATTATTCGATCTAATAGGAAACGTTATGCGTCATTTTTGTGAATAACATGCGATGTATTTTCCTTCATGGGTCAAAGTTACGAAAAGTCTACGAAAATACTTTTTTTACTGCTGTATAAATGAAAAAAGGATCAGAAATAGCTTAATTGTTTTGTTTATATTTAGGACAGGAACTCTCTCAATTTTCCTCTTGAATTATATTGCACATAAATCTTATAACCTAACCTTGACTTTGAACAATATCAAATACTTACCAATACCAAATATCAAATCCATTTTGTTAATAAATACGGTAGCGTTAAATGACGACCGATCACACATTTTGACTCTCTACACTATCGTGATTGCCTCTAGGTACTTGCCCAACGCTGCCCATTGTGAACAGGTCCCATCTAAAATACATCACACCAACTCCTACAAACATGTCATTATCTAAACACCATCATTAAGGTCCATTCACATAGCAGTGAAAAATGAATCTGTTAAGGGCACGATCCAACACCATTTCCTCTTCCTGTGCACCGGCATCCATCTTACTCGGATGTGCCAACACCCTTTTAAATTGATACCTTGGATAACTATTAATTTGTTCCAGACTGTCCATTGATCATTACAAGCTAATGATCTGTTTGAAATGTTTTTGTGGTACTCCTTTTATTTTGTGTGTGAAATGATAGGTACCTACTAATGTGAGGAATAAACACAATGTTGATTAATTTCAGAGAATCCGTACTAATATTATAAATGCGAAAGTAACTCTGTCCGTCTGTCTGTTACTCAATCACGCCTAAACTACTGAACCAATTTTCATGAAATTTGGTATGGAGATGTTTTGATACCCGAGAAAGGACATAGGCTACTTTTTATCCCGGGAAAATGACGCAATCCCGGAAATCCCACGGGAACGGGAACTATGCGGGTTTTTCTTTGACTGCGCGGGCGAAGCCGCGGGCGGAAATCTAGTATTTTTATAAAGCATTTGAATGCTACCGTATCGATAACGATAGACTCCACATATTCGTTACTATTTTGTTGCGCTAATATTACAAACAAAAAAGTCTTGGGTCAGATATATTTTTATATTAATAGATTAGGAACAAAAGACAATTCGTTATATTTACACCTAAAAACTTGAAACGATATTTTCAATTGAGCTTAAATGCCAAGTTTATAGGTAGATTGTATTCTTAAAAATTAAAATATTATAGCAAGATTATTTTACCAACAAAAAAGTTATGAATGTGTAAAACGTATGCTAACTTCCGATTCAAAGTTATATCTATATATTATATTATCAGGCACAAGACGTCATTAAAAACTTATCAAATCATCATAAACACACAAAATCTTCTTTCCACAGATAACACAAAAGATAAGAACTCGCAATTAGCATCTGACAGTAAATAATTATACTTTAATCTGGCGACATAAATCAGAAGGAATACTTAGCACACGATTAGCATTGAACAAGAGGCAGTTTATCATTGTGGCACGTCCCTCCCACTTGAGAATGTTCTAGTAGCTGTGTATATCTATACAAATATTATAAAGAGGAAAGGTTTGATTTTTTGTTTGTTTGTTTGTATGAATTGAATAGGCTCCGAAACTACTTGGCAGATTTGAAAAATTCTTTCACTGTTGGAAAGCTACATCATTTCTGAGTGACATAGGCTAGGTTTTATCCCGGAAATCCCACGGGAACGGGAACTATGCGGGTTTTTTTTTGAAAACGCGGGCGAAGCCGCAGGCGGAAAGCTAGTTTGTAATATAATGTATAGGTACTACGAAATTTGGGACGCTGATTTTAATATTATTATGTATCCTTCAATAGTACCTATGTACATCAAATTTAGATGATGTAGGACGCCTTTAAATTTGGTCATTATTTTTCGAATAAAGTAAAATAATTCTAATCCAAAAGTGCACGCCTCATAATTTTTTTTTAATAAATATTTATTAATTATTATTTTTGTTTATTTAATAACAATTAAACCACA
>CAJQZN010042367.1:56074-72763 GCA_907164685.1 Colias eurytheme | reverse complement strand
CCGTTATTCTTAACCATCTTAAATAATTGTTTATGCTGTTTAAATCATAAATATTATTTATATTTAATAAACAATTTGTGTAACACAACATAAACAATATTGTACGAGTATAATATTTACCAATTATATATAAATAGTATAAAAGAGAATACATTAAAAAAGATATAAATGTCAGAAGTGGGATTCGAACCCACGCCCACAGAGTGGACTGCGACCTGAACGCAGCGCCTTAGACCGCTCGGCCATCCTGACTACATCTAGACAGCTTTAAATACTGATAGACTAAATATTTAAAACGATTCTTCGTAAGCAATTTTAAAATTAAATTCATCTATGAGTTCAAGTATGTAAATCATTCAATTAATATAAGCATGTTTAGTTCTACGTACCAAAGTGCAACATTTTACGAAATAATCTGCAAAAATTTAATGGCGTAGGGTTAAACAAAATCAATTCCCCCTACTACTGACGCAAAACGACTATTTCTGGGCTAATTGCCTATACTATAACTTACCATACTTAAGTACAATATTTCCATTCTATATATTCCTTTGGATTCCAGAATGTTCTAACAAACCAACCAGATAGATTAACAGGGTTATAGCAGTTGGCGAGTAAACATTTCTCGCTTCCACCCCATTTCTCTGGACGACTGTTTGTTCCTCGCTTTACGAGCTTTGCAAAAATCTGATACTGACAGCGTCCGCGGTACAAGTGCTAGTTAGGGTACGGATAGTGCATTTGCTATAAAAAAAAAGACGGGTTGCACTCTGGGAGTGCCGGCGGAAGTGAAAACTTGATTATTAACGTTGAGCGTGTTTGATATTCTGACGCGAGTTTAAGATTTTATACCCATTACAGAAAAAGTGCTCAACGCCGCTAAAGAAGTTTTCACTTCAATAATATTGAATAATTTTGTCGGTTATAAATATCTCCCCAAAGAATGTTACACAAAGTACATGAACATCAAATAAAAACGGAAGAAATTTATTTACTCGCTTGCATAATATCATGTGTTATACAAATTTTACTGTTGGAATTCGTAAACAAACTACATTTACAATAATTCGTTTCATCTTTAAACATTTACCATGCAATTTTTTACCATAGCTAGTTAAATTACTCATTACCAAACAAGATCTAATGCACAATCCGTACAGAGAATACCTACTTGCCGACTAGGTAGTTGTCTTACTCGGACAATTTAAGAAGACAAAGGACAGTAAAATGGTTGATTTCTCACAACACTGCCACGTGCACTGATATATCTAGTGGATATAATGTTTGGAGATTAGAGGAATATTATGTTCTTTTTGGGAAAATGTTGTTAATTAACAAGATAAGAAATTATTCTTATTTGTGTGGATCAACACACAAATATTTCTAGCTGAGGTTGTATTCACTTATCTAAGGTTTGAATTGAAAAATTTGAGCAGGAAAGTTAGTGTACATTCTTTGTAAAGGATGTTTGCGCAAAACATCACACATGTCGCTAAAGAATAAGTTATTACTGTTATTAACTAGAATTCAATAAAGGAACTTATTTCTTTGTCTTAACAAAACGTAATGGTATTTGCTATTTTTAATAATAATAAAATATTCATAAATGTTTACTATATGGATGTTTAAATAAAGTTACGTTCAAAAAATGTATCAGCTAGTGTTAGATGTTTTATTCGGATCTGAGTACCTACAATTATAAACAATGTACATAGTATAGATTCATCAAATTGCTTGCATGTGTAGGCAATATTATTTCCATACACTTATTGTAAACAATTTTGACACAATCAGCACTTAGCATTCAATTACATTACGTACACATTGGAATTAGTTTGCACCGCGCCTATCACCGGATAATTGCTGTCAAGTGGACCATGGATGGGGCAACTTTGTATGTATGTGTCTAAAATCTAAATACATAGACTTGGTAGTACTGTATATTTAAGATTGAACAAAAGGAAAGTCGTGATATTACACTAATATTATAAAGCTGAAGAGTTTGTTTGTTTGAACGCGCTTATCTCAGAAACTACTGGTCTGATTTGAAAAATTCTTTCGGTGTTAGATAGCCTATTTATCGAGGAAGGCTAGGAAGCTATATATCATCACGCTACGACCAACAGCAAGAGCAATGCGGGTGAAACCGCGGAGCGCAGCTAGATTTATACAAAAATATTGTCGCAGGTGATTTCAACCACTTAAGAAATGTAGAATTCAGAATGTTATGTATTTAGTTAACTCTGTTATATGTAAATCTTTACTTTAGATGTCGATTAGTGAAACAGATGCAGATAGCATCTGTTCAATACCTCAACACGCAACCACGAAAGTTTATGTTCGATTAATGTAGAGTACATATACCTATATCATACATTAATTAAATTTAATCCAAAATAAAACGACTAAAAGAAAAAATATTTATTACTAGCTTTCCGCCCGCGGCTTCGCCCGCGTTTTAAAGAAAAACCCCGCATAGTTCCCGTTCCCGTGGGATTTCCGGGATAAACCCAATCCAAGTTACCCTCTATACTAAAATTAGTTGTAATCGGTTCAGTAGAATTTGTGTGAAAGAGTAACAAACATCCATCCTCACAAACTTTCACATTTATAATATTAAGTAGTAGGATAGGAAGTAGGATGCGCAATTTAAACCTTATCAATGAATATCTACCTACAAATTGCCTTATCTGTATCAGTGACAATTTGTTTGTTGTTCCATCATGTTTCGTTTTTGAATAAACTCTCGTTTTATTAATTCTAATAGACGACACTTTTATGTATATTCCCTTTGACTACGCGGAAAGAGCTGCAGGTAGCAAATAGTAAAATAGCTAGCTAAATTAAATGAAACTATAACAGATTAAGTCACTCAGTGTAATAAATTACGCAGAACACAACAGTGGCTGATGCAAATCACTGGTTATCCATTAGTTAGGAACTACAATGTGCACTAACGACCTTGTTCCAGATTAATATGTATTCCAGATAATATATTATTAGAACATATTAAGAATAACAAAAGCTAAAGCTTCTTATGGCTTTTTTGTATTTATTCGTTTATAAAAACATTTGCTAAGATACCAGAAATATAACACAAATTATTATGATTGAAACCTAGTTAATATTGTTTTGTAAATATTTTCAGATAAATAGAAATAAGAGCTTAACATAATAACAGCACATTTGTTAACATACAATAAGTCTATATAAATTTATGTGATTTAATTAAACGACTGATTCATATTTGTAAATATTCTGAAAATAATTGTAACGTCTACGAAACAAAAAGAAATTAACACCTTTTATTCAAAGTAAATTGATTCATCATACTTAATCAGAATTTTTTTACAATATACGGATTACGGATATTCTCGAAGTTAGAGAGACAATCTTATATTTTGTTACAAACGTATACCCTTAAATATAACTATAGCATTACATTTATACCTTATAATCGTCCAATCATACCTAACCAGACAATTCAAAGCCAGTCATCATTTAAAGTTGCCAAAGCATTTAACATTCAAAGCATATAAACCTCCAAGCCTATCGAAATCTATTTTTTCCTCCAGACTAAAGGGATTATTGCCGGCACTTTCCTCCAGTCATCAAACCAATCATTCCCTGATGACGCTCTAAGTGAATTAGGCTTCCATTACCTCCCCCTTTTGTCCTCCCTTTAATTAAAACTAGTGGAACTAGCTGATTGCATTCGCTTCTCGTGCGATGACGCAGCACGTTTGCGAATATCATTTTTGCTACATTGGTTTTTAATTTAATATAGTGATCAACAATCGTTTAAAATTAGAGAGTTTTGCATGAAATCCAGTTGTTAATTATTGCGATGCGCTGATATTTAAAAGGACTTACATGAATGTACATTTGCACTAAATTAATAAGGAAATTAAACTGGTATTAATAAATGCCACCAAAATCAGTCTAATAATAACTGTAAGAGAAGAGACGCTATTTTTGGTGTCGATCTAGATATAAGTTTACACGGTATAAAATTGTTACACATTTTAATTAAAATTAGCATTTGTAGATAACAAGAAATGTACGTACATAACAGTCAATTTCCAAATTAAATGTGCAAGGTAATATAGTTAGCTGTATACTAGCTTCCCCCAAACGAATTGAGGGAACAAACTATGTTTTCAACTATCTGAAAATAAGTGAATTGTTCGCAACGCTACACAGAAATCTTGTTAGTTTCACGTACGTATTAATTACGGCACATAGTTGGGATGAACGTTTTTTATTGTTCTTCGTGCAAACCTTAATTTGCTTACGTTTTCATTTAATACTTTTAACTAATTTTAAGCTTGCGCTTTGCCAGCGCGGAAAATTTTGTCTAGGTAGGTATGTACGTACGAATATATTTTTCCGTTACAAAGGGAATTAAAAGGAAATGAAAAGCTTTTGTTATTGAAGAATATTAAGCTCTCGATGACAGACAATTTATTTTTGCGAGTAAAGGTGGTAAAGGATAATAGGTATATAATAGATTTAGGGCAAATTTTTCAATCCTTGGTTAAAACTTATCCGTCCAATAAAGTATTACACGATAATATTAAAATGTCACCTGTAAACTGTCAAATGCAAGTAATTAGAATATATTTTTGAAATGGTAGTTTAATACGTTATTCAACGAATAAGTTTTAACCAAGGATTGAAAAATCAGCCCTTATAGAATTGAGTTGTTTACAATTTATATTTTTCCCCCGGTACGTAATGGTGTTTCAATCAACGAATAAAAGTTCATACATTATCTGTAAAACACTTCTTAATTAAACTTTATTGATACCTCATACATATAGAAGTTATCTATAATTTTAATGATGCGTTCAAGTTACTTTGAAAATAATTTTGTTTAATGTGAACACGAAATAGAGTCATCACACTTATTCAAATGAATTGCTCATTGAATATGGAACATGAATCTATGATTTTAAGGTTCAAAATGCATTGTAAATAGATGCTAATTAAGGTAAAATTGAGGGTGTGATTTAAAAAGTAATTGGCTGTATGCAGCGTGTAATCATTTAAGCATTAGTTATAAATGCAGTTTGTTTTACCCCATTCTATGATGACACCTGTGTCTGTTTCACCACATTATTGAAGTATTTTTAATTAATAATCCCTCTTTGGAGAATAGCGACAGATAATAATATCGTATTTAAAAATTTTTCAAACAATTCATCCAGAATTCGTTTGAAAAGTGTGGTCACAAAACACACTGGCAAATTTTTATGCAATCTACGTTTATAGATTTCATAAAATGTCAAACACATTTAGTCCGGGATACATCGCCCATTTTTGCAAGTGATTACTATCAAGCTAATTTTTCGTGAGTTATAGCGTTATTTTGATGAGATGCCCAATAATTTCATGTACGAAACTCTCGATTGTGGTAGCTTACAGAGGTAACAAGGATAAAAATTTTTGATTTGACGGTTCTCAAATATTTATTGCGCAATTTGTAGGACAATATGTCTGTTGAATTATATAAGTATTAAATAAGTGAAAATAAAAAAATCTGCTGGTTAGTAATCATTTATGATGACTTCGTTATCGATACACATTGGAAAGGGGGACTCTTTGATCAAACCATAGATTTTGTAGGACAAATATTTTTTCGAAAAATTTAGATAATTATCTTGAGATTGAACAAAAAAAAACATTCAGTTACTAATTAATATTTGAGAACCATCAAATCAAAATATTTTATCCTTGTTTCCTCTAGTAGCTACCACAATCGAGAGTTTTGTACATGAAATTATTGGGCATCTCATCAAAATAAAGCTACTCACGAAAAATTAGCTTGATAGTAATCACTTGCAAAAATGGGCGATGTATCCCGGACTAATTAATTTTTGTAGACTTTCATCAAAGCGCATTTGAAACGTCATTTACCAGCGTATTGAAGAGAAGTTACTTCAGCACAATCGTGCAAAGTTGAAGCTATTATCTCGATATAATATTACATTAGTTGCTACATTTTCTAGAACATCTATACTCGTTTTGAATTGTACAATATAATAACATTTTCGAGCACTTCTCAAGTTTGCAAACAAAAAATACCATTTGAGCACTTCTCCACCTAATTACGCAATTTCAAGTTACCAATGCAATATTTATGAGTATACATAGATAGAATCACGTACCAAGCAGGATAGCACTTGAGTAACCCGATAAATTTTGTGAGACAGTAAGTGGGGACAAGCCGCATTATTGAAGCAAATTGCAAACACCCGCAGGGCTTCGGCTAATGCTAAAAACGTGTTCGAGATTTAGATTTAGAGTAGGTACTGGAAGGGATCATTGGTGATGTTAATAACAAGCGTAGCAAATTTGTTTATGCAATAATGGCTATAATGTTTTAAATTTTGATTTTGAAATATATGAACCATTAGTTAATCTAAGATTAGTGCTTTAGGTAAATCAAACAGACAAAATGTTTGCAGCTTTGTAATATGAATAAAGACTAAAATTTGTAAGGGTACTTGAATTTGATTTTCGCTTTGTATTGTAAGCCTTTTCTCACTTAAGAACTAACCATCAATTTTGGAGGTGTTTGTATTGTATCTAGCTGATGTCAATACGAAAATCAAAGTAAGAACTTTACTTACGCAAAAGAAAAGTAAAAAAAAAATTGTGTAAATAATTTTTATTCCTTAAACGATAATATAAAGATAAAATGCTCAGTATAAGTTTGTATTTCTCAATACTCATCGCCACATTAAAATACTATTATTTAAAACTTAGATACTAGACCAAATCTAGTATCTCTATATCCATGTATCAAGTACTAAACGGCTCATGAAGGCAACATCGCTATAATCTGTGGAATGCGCCCCCGTGACTTGCCACCCTTGAGATTTGAGCTTGCGAGATGAGATCTTTTTTATATAGATTGACAACCCTGTTGGTGCAGTGGTTAATTTGGTAGGTTCGATTCTGTTTGGTGTAAAAATTAAGTTATTTAAGCCTTTTATGTGTCTGTGCGGTATGTATTTAGAATAAAAATCTTTTCAGTTTTAAGCTCCTGCTTTTAAGCTTTGTTAAGTTTGCGATGTGTGAAATATCTGTAAATATTATTATATTTATAAATTAGAAATATAATATGTGGTTACAACAGAGAGATTTAAATGAGAGTAATACAAATTATTAACCGAGCTTTGGTTTTCCATAATTTGTTTATGTTTTCATTGAATCTTTTCTAATAAGGTTATTAGTAGCATGACATGAAATTACTTTACAATACTTTCAACAAAAGACCAGTACCTTAAATTGAAATCCACAGAGCAATAACATACCAAAAATTTCCAAACCCCTAATGAAAGTGAAGAATTCATTACCTCATTCCCTCCCACTCGGACCTTTGATTGGGGAAATAAAAAGCCTAGAGAGTAATACAAGAGGCGAATAAATTGGCTCAATTGTCTTGAGTTACGAGAGCACTCGCTGGATCAGACAATCTTCGTCATTTGGGTGTCCTTGAACGTCTTGACTGTGATTATATTCATTTCTTCCTGATCATCTATTTGAAGAAAATGTAACATGTTTTCTCTTTTACGTATGGTTACGTTTACGCATAGTAAATCTGTGAAAAGAAAAAATATAGCAATTAGTAATATTAATATTATTAATTATTATTTATTAATATTCGTTTATAAAGCGCACGTAAGGAAATATTAAAAGCGTTTTTCACGCTTTTTGAAACATTTTTCACTGCTATTCTGCTTCCAACAGGTTGCAATTACCACATACAGTCTAACAGTTTATACTACTATGGTGAATCTATGTTGACAACTATGATGAAAAAAACAGTTTATTGTGATAACTATTTAGTAGTAAGTTGGTATAATGTCCTTTTTTGAGGTATAACATGCGAAAAATACCAAATAATATGAATCTATACCTCTAGAACTTAGAAGTTAGAAGAACACTTAGAAGTTACCCTAGCACGAGGAATCTTACACATACAAACATACACCTACAACTATATAAAATACACATGCACTCAAAATATAATACGACTCAATTCTGAAGTCGCGTGTACAGTTCCTTATTCCTATAATGCATTCATTCATATGCATTGTCGCGTAACCCATCAAACTTGAATACATTATATTTACGATTTCTGTTCTATCGTAAAACATTTATCGCTAACACAGGATGCTTTATGGTCATTGAATATAATTAAATGTATATGGATTCAACCTGCTCTGTTATATATTATAAATAAGATATGAACAGATGAATTTAAAATAGAGATTTCAATAATTGCCTTATTAAATAATATTAACTATCGCATAATCACCTAGTTGTATCTGCCTTACTAAATAATACTAATACGACAAAACTAATTAAATTGCATTGCTAAACGAATTAATATTATACTTATTTGTATAAAAACGTATGCATAAATTTAAAAAAAGGTGTAGTTTTTATCGACAATTTAGATAAGCCAACTTTCAAATAGGAACTCAGAAAATCAGTTTACAACCAATTTTAGAATAAGCACAAATATTCGTAAAAGGAATTGTCACTTTACATAAAGTATATGCAAAGGGTTCCTTACATTTAATACAGAAGAAAGTGACCAATCTTTTCAAACTATTGAAATTCATCAACGCACCCAATAACTTCACACACTTCAAAACCACGAAAGTAAACCATTTTTTTGTTACTCCACATTCGACTTTATACCACTGTCTTAAAGTATAAAATCGTAGTACGTTATTGGTATCGTAAAATACGCAAAATTGACTCTGAAAGCTATAAATATTGAGGAAAGGGTTTGTTAAAGGGTCATTTGAGTGGCCGCTCGGTTGACCGCTGCTGGTCAGGACGTTATACATAATTCAAGTGGCGTATGTTTTGAATTTTTTATGTTTCCCTTCTTGTTTGTGTTAACGTATTCATGTTTTCTTTTAGTATCTGTGTGTTTGTATGCAGTTCATTTTTATCATGATTTTAGGGTAGTTGTAAATTGAGCATTAGCACGATTAAACAGAAGTTTTCGAAGTGCCAACTTTGTAAAAGTATTATGTTTAAATCTAAATATATCCGAAATGAAATGGACAGTTTATTTTATACGCCATATACCTAACACAGTTTATTTTTATGATTTTTATTGTACAAGTTTCAAAACGTATAAATAAATCGCTCTCAATTAAGTTGAAAAAACGCAATTTTCCATCCAATCACACGTAACGAGGTCAAAGAAAAAACACTCGCATTAAGTTTGCGCACATTTGTCCGTCTGTCAGTCCAATAAATAAAGAAGGAAAAACTGCGTCCCGTCTGCTCTCTATCTGGCCTCATCAGTGTATCGGTGGAGACAGTGACTAAAACTGGATTTATACGGAGCTGTTAAAACATTTTCCAGGAAAATGAAATACTTGTTCTATAACTGACTAAGGGCCGATTTTTCAATCCTTGGTTAAATCTTATCCGTTCAATAAAGTATTATACAATAATATACAGATGACACCTATTAAAAAAAATGAGCATGTGACATAGTTTAGAAATATTCATCGAAAGGATTGAAAAATTAGCCCTAAATAAGTTATTTCTTCATTGTTGCACATTAGACGCTCTTGTTTCTGCTATATACTATTCAAATCAATAAATTGAGTAAAACAGCAATGAAAATAAACATGAATGATAATACTTACTCTGTTTGTATTAACGTTAATTATTTTATTATTCAAGAAGTTTCATAAGTAAAACGCATTTTAAGATATTATCATATTTTACGTATAACTAACAATTAACTTATCTCTATGATAATTAATTAAAATATCCACAGAGACAATAAGAACACAAGAACAAAGTTTTATCAACTCCATATAATTCATTATTTCTTAAAACATTGACCGTAAAGGTTCAGGATCATTACTCCTTGCCCTCATTGGGTTTATTTATTTGCTGACGGTAATTCGGACGCGTAAGAAAAATCTCCATTTAACCGCTGTAAGGTCAATGCCCTAATGGCATTATTTATGTTATGTGCTGTTTTAATTAAGGATGTAATCTTGCTTTTTTTGGGAAGAATATTTCATTCTAATAATACAGGATGTACCTAGATAGCATTACTGCAAGCAATATAAATTCTATAGTTATTTTGTAAGTAAAGAGGTTCATTGTTGTTTTATCAAAAGTTTTGTCGTGTTGAAAAGTAAGCATTTTAGTTAAGACATAAAGGGAGTCCTTATAAAATATGCAGCTTAGTAGTTAATTTAAAGTTATTTTTCAAAGGAAAAAGAGAAACTTGTGAAAGTAGTGCTTTGAATAAGTATAAATAAAAAATGTTTGCAAGGAAATGGTGCCTTTAAAGTTTAAACTAATAATAATATAATGTTAGACGTAACTTTTGATTTAATATTTTTGTGGATGAGTAGTTGTCACTGTTTCCTGTCCGAACATGCTTAGCTGTCGCATACTATAAATTGCCGCGTTCCTTTGACTCGTTGCGCATTCGTACGAATCGTGCCATGGTGCTCAGACGTTGTCTATACGACGTTCGACCCAACTACCCTCACTTAAATAATAGTCGTTGACTTGCTGCTTATCAACTACCTACATCAATTAGGTAGCTGTGTAGAATCGCAGTACATTCTTATTACATTCAAACTAATATTTAAACCTGTCTCGTGTGTTTTTTCTTATAATAATCTATATTACGTAATAAAGCTTTCGTCTATAATGAATAGAAAAACAAAGTAAATACGAAATATTCCTAATGAATAAGCACAGTCGTAAAAACTTAATGAAATCTGAACAATGCAAACACATTAAAGTTCCACGCTTCGCGGAAGAGACAAGTTTTTTTACGATTTCATAAAGCGAGACAGTTTTTCATTTACACGGCTTTAGTGATCGTAAAATATAATTAAAATATTTTATTCTAGTGATATCTCGGTTTATGGTTTAATGTTTAGATTTAAAAGATTTTATAACTAAGATTTTTGAGATTGTGTCGTGGTCAACGGGACTTGTAAATAAGAATTAAACACGATTGTTTTGTTTTAAATTTTCTTTAAACCATTTAACAATAGTTCCATTTAGGGCCGATTTTTCAATGCTTGGATAAAACTTATCCGTCCAATAAAGTATTACACGATAATATTAAAATGTCACGTAAACTGTCAAATACGGGCAATTAGAATACGTTTTTAAAATGGTAGTTTTATAAATTATTCGACGAATAAGTTTTATCCAAGCATTTAAAAATCGGCCCTTAATCGAACAACGTTCTTCCGCTTACACCTTTAAAAAAGATGAGAATAAGTTTTGATATTGATGAAAAATATTACTAGCTGTGCTCCGCGGGTTTACCCATATTGCTCTGCTCCACTTGGTCTTATAAATTGGCTAAACAGTGAAATATTTTTTTCAAATTGGACCCATGTTTCCTGAGATTAGCGCGTTCAAACAAACAAACTCTTCAGGTTTAATATAGTATAGATTGGTGGATCGTGAGTTTTCAACAAAACAAAATTTTCAGACAGAACCAGCCCCCAATTAAGTTTTTATTTATTACATTTACACTCAAAAGAAGTCCGACAAAGGAGACTGTATATCATTTACTTTAAACTCCGACCCAGTTCCCGCGGGAAGAGATCGTTTGTCACCGGCGACGCGTATTTAATTGGAGACATCCTGGCAATCTTAAATTCTAATAGAGTTTCTGTTTTATTGTTGGCATCTTTTCATATTTTGTTGATCATCATTTGCATGGCTAAGGGTGAAATTGTTTTAGTATAATGAATAGTCTATTGTACTAGAAAATAGTAATTTTTTAAATGAAAAAACATATTTTTGTGTGTCTATAATGTGTTCAAAAATGCTGCTTTGAACGTATTTCGACCAACAATAGAAAGGTTATTGAAATTGACGTAACATGTAAACTGCTCCCCTAGTCAAGTGGCTTTCTGTTAGCGTAGCGTTCAATAGAATAGACTACGAATGTATGAGATTGACGTAAGCTGTAGATAAACGTATCTACGTACGTATCATACGAATGTATGAGATTGACGTAAGCTGTAGATAAACGTATCTACAGCTTACGTCAATCTCATACATTTGTAGTCTATTCTATTGAACGCTACGCTAACAGAAAGCCACTTGACTAGGGGGGCTGATAAGTCAAGAAACGATTAATTGATTAGACATACATACGAAAAAAATACTGTTTCGATTTAACATTTAAGGGGTGCTGGATAAAAGTGTAATAAATAATTAATTATATCGATTAAATTATATACAAATAAGATTTTATTTATTTACACAATATGAACTAACATTTAACATTCGTAAATAATTTCATAATTTCTCCACGACTTTTAATGAAGCTATATCAACCTTTTATCTATATTATAAAATCTTGAATAACTTTCAACAAAGCTCTACCTACCTATAGATTACTTAAGGCACAACACTTTCCATTCTGCTACACAATATTATCCATCTTAAAACCACTCCTTAACTAACAAACCAATACAATCTTCAAAGGTAAATAATTCGCGCGAAAGATCCAAATTAATACTGTAATTAGACCTGACAACTGCACACTTCGTTTCACACCTGGGTAACTCTTTTGAGGAACCTCTTAAGGATTGAATTTTTAATCGACTTTTTAAAGGGTAATTATTTTGTAGAGTCCCGTTTTATTGCTTTGTCGTTTTGTATCTTAAGTGATGAAGATTTGTGGGGTTAATAATTCTTCGATTATTTGAGTGATTATAAAATAATGCATTATTAATAATTTAGGATACCTATAGGTACATAATGTGTGTGTTAAATTTCAACATCATCTGTTAAAGTTATTTATTTATTTACTTATTTATTTATTTACTCTTTATTGTACAAGAGTCTTATGAAATAAAAGTACAACAAAACCATTCAAATTGTACAAATGGCGGCCTTATGGCTCAAAGCCATCTCTGCCAGGCAAGTTACGTTTTAATGTTAAGTTTTAATTAAATAACGAACATTAACCACGTCATACTTTTTATAAGTAGGATAATAATTAGATTCTGGAATATTGTATTCGGATTTTTTTCTTTCCGGAGATTTTTATAACTAATTATTATAAAAAATACCTTGTATTTATAGTGAATTTTTACAACATATTTGCAAATAAATTACACCAAAGAAAACGTACTAAAGTAATTTACTTATCCGCTAATTGCATGAAGGGTGCGCGAGTGATAATGCAAGTGTCATTTGTTCACAAACCATTTGCGAATCTCAAGGGAATTGCTTGCATATGAAGTTGTAAATTATTTGAACGAGGTCTACCTCGTTCAAATAATCGATATATATACATTTTTTTTTATAATCGTTTATTTTTTAACAGTAAGTACTCCGTTTTTTATAGAAATTTTAATATGTAGACATATTAAAATGTAGACATTAAACAAAGCTAACATATACTTAAATATCTGTACATTAATTGTTTAGTTTAAAAAAATTACGCGAGTAATACTATAAATTAAACGCGATTTATTCTTAATAATATAAAATAAATAATTTAATGAATAAATCGCGTTTAAAATCCGTTAAAATCTTTAATTTGTAAAATCTCTATTATTTCAAGATTCAGAATATGTAGATCAACATAAAAATACAACTCCTATAATTACATAAATAAACTAAAATAATAAAATATCTGTTTGCAAGTATAAAAACGAAACACATAACATTAAATCGAAACCTCATACCTTAACATTTTCTTAAAAATAAATTAGAAGTGACATAAAATGTTACTTACGTCAAAAAATGTAAATGTTCCCGCGCTTTCCGCTGAAATGTAAAACCCCGTAGCTGGGCGCGCCTTGATGCAGCGATTGCATTCATCACGTTTGTGTATGGTGTAGGGTTACCAGATAATTTAATTATAATGTATATATTTAAGATTTGTTTTTAATCTTTAATGCTGTTAAATTTAATGTAAATTGAAAAAATGCATATTATACGTTAACGAAGACTGTTTAACAGAGTCTTAGCAAAATTCAATATATTAAATAATTTGTCAATAGGTTTATAAGATAGTAGTGTAGCATAAAATAATTATTTTATACTATACTTTATTACATACATTTTTATATACTTCACCCAGTGCTGTATTCGATACGCACGTTAATTATCAAATATATACTACGGTATTTCCTACGATATAATATTATACGTATAATAATCTCAACATCTTTAGTCCATGATGGTATAACCATAATATATTCTTTCATTTTTCTATAATAATAATACGTATATCGTCATGAAATCATTTTCTTTCTACGAACGAGTCTATCTCTATAAAATTCGCTTTCCTCAAAGACCTGGTCACAGTACAGCAACATGACGTACAACGGATATGGTATAACTGATGAACCGTTTATAATAACAAGTGACGTTGCTTACACTGGGGGAATTTAGCGATTTGTATGGTTTAGGTGTGCCCACTGCCACACCTATGCAGTGTGCATTAAGCTTGCAGTTTATTGATTGCTACTGTTTTTGAATATTAATGAATGCATTTTGTTAGAAGATATTTTGAATGATATTAAGTAAATGCTGTATTACGCAACAAGCAAATTAGGTTATGGAGAATATTTTAAAATGAATAAGTATACTTACAACAGTAGAATTTAAGATGAAGATGTGTCGTGCCTTGTTGAGTGTTCAATCATTTTGCCTTGTTAACTTGGCGATTAACGAATCTATTAATTCATTTTTTCGGTCATGACTAAGACTCTTTTGTTACTCTTATGTATCTGAATCAGATTCAACTATTGTACTATTACGCTATATACAAAACCTTTTTAAAGTATGACACAGATTATAAACTGTTATTATTGGAAGCGTCATGGACCATACATTCATTATATTATTTTTATTTATATTATATTATAGCTTATAGCAAACAATATCTATCATAAACTGTTCAGTTTATATGACAACTAGATTTCCGCCCGCGGCTTCGCCCGCGTTTTCAAAGGAAAACCCGCATAGTTCCCGTTCCCGTGGGATTTCCGGGATAAAACCTATCCTATGTGTTAATCCAAGTTACCCTCTATATGTGTGCTAAATTTCATTGTAATCGGTTCAGTAGTTTTTACGTGAAAGAGTAACAAACATCCATACATCCATACAAACTTTCGCCTTTATAATAGTATTAAGATAAGATTTGTTCCAACAAAACCATGATCCTACAATCTTCTTATCCGCATACAAAATGTTCCAAATAATACAGTTTGTCCCAAAAATAATAGAATAAAGCCGTAATACAGTAGTAACACGTTTGTCTGTCACATTTAACGACTATACGTAGACTAGTGAAGCCTCTTGAAGCGTGGCAATCACAGATCGGAAGACGTTTATTGAAATCTCAGTTAAGTGCGAAGAGTAGGCAAATGTAGAGACATTCTCAATTAAGTTATGGAACATTTCTGCGTTGTAAAGCCTATATTATTAATTTTATAGATGTTTTTTCTATTCTTTTTCAGCATGAGTATCTGGAAATATATCAGTTACGATAACCTATGGTAAATAAAAAGTGTAATAACATAAAATTGTTGATTCCAGATATTAACTACGTGACAAGGGTGTATAATTGTAATATGTATCTACTCACTGTTTAGCTAAAAATATAGGTTACTCAATTTAGGTAGCATATATATTGTACAGCTCAATAGTTTTCGTAGAGCTTACCTGATCATTTATATTTACTTGCCGTACATACTTTTGCAAGGTTTTATTAAATTAAATATCATAACTATTTCCCTCTATTCCCAGGTACTCTATGCCTCAAGATGATTGTCACAGATAACTTCAGAGGGTGAAAGTTCGTAAAGTTTTACGATCAGCATCCGATAGCATTCTGTAATACATACCGTAATGTGGGGGCTCACATGGCCTCTTGATTGAATTATACTGATTGTCAGCAAAACCTTTTCATTTTTGTGTTTGCGGCTTTTTATTGGAATATTTTGTGTGGAGGTTGGCTGGAATATATTGTATATAAGTATAACAATATCACTACACAGCATAGTACAAAACAAAGTCGCTTACTCCGTCCCTATATCCCTATATATGCTTAAATCTTTAAAACTACGCACCAGATTTTGATGCGATTTTTTTTAATAGGTAGAGTGATTCAAGAGAAGAGTTTAAGTCTCTGATTTATTAGGTTTTAGACAAAGCGTCTTTAGACTAATCTATCTACAAAGTAGACTGACTATCAAATACCTAGCACATTGTCTTATATACTCTTTCATCTATGTAATAGTTTGTTTTACGATCAGCATCCGATAGAGTTCTGTAATACATACCGTAATGTGAGGGCTCACATGGCCTCTTGATTAAATTATACTGATTGTCAGCAAAACCTTTTCATTTTGGTGTTTGCGGCTTTTTATTGGAATATTTTGGGTAGAGGTTCAGATAGGAATATATTTTGGTGATACCTATTTGTAAATCGTGTCGAATCGTATCTTTATCTGTTCCAATGAACAATGAAATTTCTTGGGTAAAAATAAACGTACCTGATTTATAAATTAATTATTTAAGCATCCTATTTGAAGCATAAAGCGCGTCACAAACGGTGAAGATACTATAATATTTTATGTTAAGATTCTCTAATATAAAATATTACAGTATCTTAAGGTATCCGGT
>CAJQZN010042367.1:42448-55674 GCA_907164685.1 Colias eurytheme | reverse complement strand
CGCGAGCCCGACTCGCACTTGGCCGGTTTTATTCTTTTTGTCATTGCCTACTAAGACCCCTGTAGAACCGCCATCCTATTACAAATGACCCGAAACACTGACACAAAATTTCGGCGCTTAATAAACACTGCAATATAAATGTTAATGCATTAATAATATGAATAGTTTTTACGTCCTCATTAAATTAAAATATTATGTAAGTATCATACGATACAATGTGTGAATTAAATAATTGCAATGAGCGAAAACTGAAGTTTAATTGTAACTAAATCTTAATATACAGGGTGTCCCACTATTGGTATACTAAGCGCGAAGGAACTTGTAGTTTTGCATACACTTATCACGTAAAAAATACTTAAAAAACAAAATTAAGTCAAAAATTTTTTGCTGAATTTTTCCTGAAAATCCATGTTTTCTTCTCTAGCTTGGTGCAGCCGGCATATACCGCTTCGCTAATGTGAGCATTTTGTCTATGAAAACATAATCTTAAACGATAGTTCACGTGCTAGTGGCAAAGTTGGGCGGGTTGCTTGTTAGTAGTGTACACATAGAGTTTTAAGAATTCATCTATTTGAAAAAAAAATGCGTCTGGAATTTTATAAGTATTTTTTACGTACTCAGCGTATGCAAAACTACAAGTCCCTTTGCGCTTAGTATACCGAAAGTGGGACACCCTGTATATAAATCTCGTGTCACAATGTTTGTCCTCAATGGACTCCTAAACCACTTAACCGATTATAATAAAATTCGCACACCATGTGCAGTTCGACCCAACTTGAGAGATAGGATAGTTTAAACATGTAGGTACCACGGGCGAAGCCGGGGCGGACCGCTAGTTATTTTATATAAGCATTTATTACTTGAGTTTGGTAGAACAGTAGGATATCATAATATTTATTATCTTATTATACTTATTAAAAACTATATAATATTACTAAAACAACCTTTTCCTACATACTTTAAAATTCTCCTCCCAAAAGTATAATTGAGAACAATTTTTATTAATGGCATGCTAAAATATCCAAAAGGGTTATCCATAATGAGTGCAAGTTAATGAGCCTGAAACTCGACGATATTTATTTATAAACGGTAACAACTCGTGAAAGGGTATGATTAATTACTCGTTTTTTGGTTTTAATATTGCAAAATATTAATAAATGTTAATTGAATATAAAATTGACGTGACAGTGAAGGTTACAGTCGGTAAAAGGGTAAAGTTTAGATTTAAATATCGATATAATATCATATTATGTAAACAAACAGATATTTATCGAGCTAGACTTCATTTTAGAAGCGCCTTTTTAACCATCAAAATACAGAAAAATAATTTACTACCAGTTCGGAGAACAGTTTCAACATAGAAGAGCCGACAAGAAATTCTAGTGACTAGTTGCTCTTTAAAAATAATTTCAAGTAACTAGGATTAAGAAACATGTTCATTTTAATTATTATCAAAATAAATACTCACATTTTACAATATTTATTTGTGTTTAAATAGATTTTGTTATGAGTTTCAATACTTAATTGTAATTTGTGTTGAAAATTAGACTTCAATTAACAAAACTTATATTCAGAATAATTAATATGTATGATGTAACTAAAATAACATTACAATATTATTTTGTAACATCCCATAAAGAAATACAATGCAGATGAATACTCTCCTTCAAATTTACAACAAAATTGAAGATATAAAGAACTTACTTCCGAATTTATTATAATTTCATTCGACGCTAATAAACTCACGATTCGAAATTTCATATTAAAATTCAAAGGGAGATTTCTGAATGAAGATTTTCATAGGATACATTAAAATCTGTTTTCTACGGCATCAGTTTGGATGCCACTTCGAGAATAAGCGGAAGCGATTAAATAGTACATAACAAGAGCCAGTAACAACGTTACTTACAAAACAGAAGCAGATCACACATTTGTATGAATGTGAAATAATTAATTCATTTATTTATTTATTTATTTAACCCTTTAATAATAATTGTACAGATAGGAAACCTTAGAACTACTTACACATAGAACATAGAACAATTATTTTGGCGGCCTTATCACTTAATAGTGATCTCTTCCAGGCAACCACGGTAAAAGGTACATTTACAAATACATGAGAAAAAAAAATTCTAGTTAAAAATTCCTGGACGTAGACTGTTATTCCAGTTGATACATTTTATCAAATATTTAAGTACTTTGTCAATATTTACAAGCATCTGTATTTTAAATTAATATTAACTAAACTACCTACATAAATAAGAAATTATCACTACCAAGACGACATCTACTGCTTCTTCTTATATTTGATTAATTTCTACAAACGCTTACGCTTGTACTAGATACCAATCAACCTGTCCGCTGGGATGGCAATAACAAGTCCATAAACCGTTTTTACTGCCTTTGTTCAAGTAAATGTATGTAGGTTTCTTTTTAAACAATGACCGTATTTTAAGACGGATGTTGAAGACAGCAGAAGACAGATAATGGAAAATATTTTAGGAAAATGGCGCTCCCTTGAGCATCGATTCACTTATGTTTAATTTAGAGTGAAATGTATTTAAAAAGCTAAGAGAGAATGAAAATTTTAATACATGTTTGCTTAGCTTTTTCCAGTCAATTATTTACATTTGGTTAAGGCAATAATAAACTGTTTTAGTGCTACGTAAAGTTTAACTTTATTTAATTGTAACATGATATTAGTGTGCTTCGGTATTTATTGTTCTTATTTTGTTTCGAATATATCATATTATGATATTATCATAATATGATATCGCATGATCTGATTTGCATTAAAAAAGTATAAGCTTAACAAAAATCAAATTATATATCCACGACGAATTACAATTTTAATATAATATTTTGTATAGGAATAAAGGATGTTTACATAAATATACTTATCATTAGGTAACAGAGATATTTAAGCCAAAGACTATCAACTTCTGCAAACATGAACTTTACTCCTATAACCTTGGGTGACTTATCGTAATCACAAGGCCGTTCCACCCACATGGAAATTTAGTATATGCGTTGTAGTAACTATTAAGTAATCTGTTGAAACTCTAAACGTCTCGTGTTTGCGCTATTAACCTATTATCCTATTTGTGAATCGTTGTCTTAATTTTGTACTAAATTTATTGTAGCCTTATAAAGTTTAGAGCGCTCTACAAATATACATAAACATTACCGTAGCGAAATAAAAGTATAGGCGTGTAAACGAATAGTGAATGATAGAAGTTTGAAAATACTAGTATTTTTTTGGTACAACATAATTATCATATGCTACTAAAATAATATATAACTAATTAAAAGCTTGTAATTCAAATTCAAGTGTGTGAACTAAATAACAATGAAAACCCATTGATTGTATATAGAGTTTATAGACAGAAAAAAATGTTAATCTCAATACATAGAAAGTAGACTTATTAGCTTGTATACAATTTTCTACTAAGCTACTAAACACCATTACCGTCCTGTCTATACCTTCGTTATCCTACAAAATAAAACCACTCAAGATAAACCTAGCCAACATTAATTCAGTCTTTCACGATGTATCGTATCATCCTCCTTCTCTCTGTCTTCACTATAATACGAGCAGAACATGAGTTTTGTGACGGGTTTAAAACCGATTTTGAAATAAAGAAGGCTATAGGCCCGTGGCACGTGGTCGCTGTTATACCAGACACGAATTTTTCCAGAAAACTCGATACTAATTTCTCGTGCTATCAAGTGGACTTTAGTGAAGTTGATGAGGTATTTGTGTATTTTATATAATAGTAATACAATTAAATAATAGCTCACCTTCCTCCAAAAAGGGCAACAAAGAATAAAAAAAGAAATAAACTTTTATTACGAATAAGTAGCTTCTTTCTCTACCAATGAAAAAAATTTAAATGGTTGTGAACTTTGTTTGTTTGCAAACAAAAACCTTTCTACTTACAAAAATTCCACTAAATAATTACTTATCTACTTAAATCAAATAACAAATAATTTTAGACTACACAAGTTCCGTATAAACGAGAGTTCAATGTAAAATTTCATGATTTTCAGAGTTTTCCATTTTCCCCGAGTTTGCTGCGCTTCTCATTTGCATTGTGTAGGATATTTCATATTAATTATTCGCATATTATATTAAATAAGATATTAATTCAAAATGTTTATTCTAACAGGCTGGCCTAAAATGGATGATAAAGGAACGTTTCGGAAAACAATTTGACGACATAATCGATAAGGTCCCAGGGGAGGTGATCCGCCTTCGATACCATACGGATGAACCTTTTGACATCTGGTCCAAGGCCGTGCCTGGTGTGACAGGATGCTATAAACAGTTGCTTGATTTGAGTAGCAATGAGAAAGATTTGAGTAAGTAGATTTTAGCTGTATTAATTTGTAGATTTTAAAGTAATATATAGATAACTAGCGGCCCGCCCCGGCTTCGCCCGTGGTACATATGAAAAATAGATGTTGGCCGATTCTCAGACTTACCCGATATGCACAGAAAATTTCATGAGAATCGGTCCACCCGTTTCGGAGGAGTATGCAGACTAACATTGTGACACGAGAATTTTATATATGTATAAGATATGTATGTATGGATCTGTAAATGCCTGTTCTGGTTCTTTAATAATCTGGCTAAAGTATTTTAACAATATTACTTGATACGTAGCTATTGTTTCTTTAGTCCGAGTTTTTTTATGCTACAGGATAGCAAAGTAGAGTTTTTGTTAAATGTGAAACACTGGTAAATTATACTAAAAAATTATGGACAAAATGATCAATCGTCGTGATATATAGCTTATACAGAATAAGAAAATTATAAGCCAGTACAATTGAAACAATAGCTAATACCAACATTATTTAACAAGTGATATAAAAACTATGAATTAATGAATGAATACTAAACTATGTCTTATTCATTTATTCTTTTGGATAATACGTTTTATTTTTCAGATCAATCAAAGACTTTAGATTCGCCGACACTTTTGCATCTACTTGAGACAGATTATGGAGTATTTTTGTTACAAGTCCTTTGGGGAAGAATATCAGCTATCATTTATAAGAGAGATTTGGTAAGTAATTAATAAAACTACTGTGTATTTAATCTTTAGTATTGCTTTTTACAAAAGTCATAATATTTTTATTCGGAAAAGTACAAGTTTTTATTGAATAGACCGTATTAAGTGTCCTTTATTATATTCATGTCCTTTATTAATATGGTTGCCTGGAAGAGATTGCTTTAAGCAATAAGGCCGCCTTTTGTGCACTTACCGTATTCATGTTTTCTTGTTAAATTATGTTTTTATTACTGGTACTTGTACAATAAAGTGTCATAAATAAATAAATAAATAAGTTTCTATGTGGAAAAAAAACTATTTTCGTAATTCCAACATAGATGCTAGTTTCAACATATTATTATCAGTCAGTTATAATATCTATACGTATATAATAAATCTGTAGAAGGGTCAATTCTGTACATTGAAAATATTGAAAAAATAAATAGCAGGGGGTGTTACTGGATCGATACCAAGCCCAAATATGTAATTAAAAAAATTTTTGTCTGTCTGTCTGTCTGTATGTGAAGACATCACGTGAAAACTAACCGTTCGATTTCGATGAAACTTGGTATAATTATACCTTATTATCCTGGGCGTAAAATAGGATACTTTTTATCCTGAAAAAATACGAAGAAAAAAAATAATCTTAATTTTTCAGTTTTATCCATAGACGTTGTTCTGTAGAACAGCGAACACACGTTGGGTATTATTATAGGCCTAGCCGTATTTGAGTCCAATAGATATTTATAAGATGTTATTGTCAGATTTACTCAAAATGGAGACATAAACCATCCACGCGAAGACCGACATCCGCGCGGACGGAGTCGCGGGCGGAAGATAGTACATAATAAAATAATAATCTCATGTAATTCGGTCAAAAAAGCTTTATTAGCAAGCAGTAAAATAGGAAGTTCATGATTTTTTTTATTATTCTTTTTACAGGACGTGCAAATAGAGCAACTTCGACCTGCATATGAATTCCTGTCGATGTACAGAAAAAATCTGGTCGAACCGAAGCTTTGTAATTTAGACTTATTGACTCCACCAAGTCCTAAACAAGAAACTAACTATACTATGCTTACGAAAATATTACACTAATACGTATGTCTAATTGTCTATCTGTTTATTTTTTATTGTGTTTGTAATTCTTTAATGTTCATTAAATAAATAAACAACAAGATATTTGTTTCATTTCATCTGTGACCTTTGATCTTATTTACCTAGTTTAAATGTTATTATTGAACTAAAAATATATCTAGTGTTTGATATAAAAGATGTTTTATTTTTCAATATCAATACAATGACTCTGCTGTTATTTAAAGTAATAATAAAATATAAATATTAAAATGGCAATTTGTTTAACAAAGTTACATGAAAGTGAAGTGAAAACAAAATTGTATTAATTCACATTATAATATTAAACGAATAATTCTACAAATTATAGTTCACATGAGGATAAAGGTAATTTCGTACGAGCGGCTAATCGCTTGATTTAAAGCTATTTTAAAGTGTTATTTACGGTTCTGGTCGAAGAGGTTACAAATTGGTGTCTCGCACGAAACCATATCACGATATATAAGGTGAGTGAATTTAATTTAAAATTAAATTGAACTATAGAAAATTCACTTTAAAATTAATAGAGTTAGGAAAATGCAATATGTATTTTTTATTTATAGCGTATGTGTAAAATTTCAAAAGTATGTTTTTGTAGACAACTAAATATACCAAAAATTGGTCAAGAACTAACGACTGAATAAAGAACTGATTCGGAGTAATTTTTTTTTGTGTTACATATTCTATATTACTGTTAAGTTTCATCCAAATTTGTCGAGCAGTTTTTCGTGAAAGAGTCCTAAACATCAGAGAAACACATCCTCACAAACTTTCTGATCCATACTAATATTATAAATGCGAAAGTAACTCTGTCTGTCTGTCTGTTACTCAATCACGCCTAACTAAAAACCTAACCTAAACTACTGAAACAATTTTCATGAAATTTGGTATGGAGATATTTTGATACCCGAGAAAGGACATAGGCTACTTTTTATCCCGGGAAACTGATGCAATCCCTGAAATCCCACGGGAACGGGAACTATGCGGGTTTTCTTTGACTGCGCGGGCGAAGCCGCGGGCGGAAACCTAGTTTATAATATTAGTAAGATAGGATTTCCACATACTGGCGAATGGGGCAAATGCAATTATTACAAGAAACATTCGAATACACGTCATATACTATATCTGATTGATAAAAATGTAGTCAGAATTTTTTTGTCTGTATAGTTTTTATGGCAATATACACGAGGGAAATATATTCTAGTGAATGCATAGTAAACTGATATATGTATAGACAAAGATATTGACGAATTGACAGACAGACATCAGGTGTGTGTCCCGCTGTGTGATTGATTCTGTATCGGGCAGCTCTACTTATGTATCTAGTCGTATAAAATAAGATATACACTATACAGGGTGCTCTCATATTATGTACATAATTGGCTACCTTAAGTTATAATTTGTCCTTTGCCTGAAGGTTGCCTGGCAGAGATGACTTTGAGCCATAAGGCGCCGTTTGTACATTTTAAATGGTTTTGTTTTATGTACAGTTTTCATTGTAATATGTTGTACAATAAAGAGTAAATAAATAAATAAAATATGTCTGTTCAGTATAATAATACTCAATTTAAACTGAATGAACTAACTCCATTTAAAAGTAAGGTTAAATATTTTAACGAATCGTACTTCAATGTTCATAAAATAGAGTATAGAGTAGAGTGAAATGTGTCTTCCAATAGTAAAATATACAAGGTTTTCTAACCTTGTATGTTATATCGCAGTACCGAACTTGAGTGCAATGATAAATGATATTTAATTAACAACTAGAAAAATTGTCTTAAACATTTTTTTTCATTACATAATTTTAATGTGTTTTAAACTTACAAGCTAAATTCATTTAAAACATTAAAAGTAAGAGATACCTAGCAGTCAAAATAGAAGGGCACATTTTTTAACACCCTGTATACGGTGACAGGCATAACAAAACGCCGAGTCCGCAAAATCCTAGAGGGTGTTCCAGTTCGCTCGTTTTATATCTATTGTTTATACGTTTTGATTGAATACCCCTTTTATTGATACCTCGATCATATTTTATATTTATCACTTATTTCAATGGATTAAGGTTCAAAATTGTGTACTACTGCTCATTTTATAAAATAGTGCTAGAAATGTGGAGGATGCGCGTCATTTCACTTTTTCCGATACAAAGGTGAAGTCAAATACATAAAAAATTTCGAAAATGTAAACTACAGAAAAAACAGAAGAGGCAAAGGAATAGAAAAGGTAAAGGAGAGGACCATAGCTTATTATTAATTAAATCTAGAAATGAACATATTATGTAGGTAAATGATGAAAATTTAACAGGTCATTCTGCAAAACCAAGAACAATAACACAAAGGAATAGAAAAGGTAAAGGATCTAGCTTATTATTATTTAAATCTCTGATTAGAAAAGAACATAATATTATTACGTACATGATGGTTATTTAACAGGTCTTTCTTCAAATCCTTGAACGATAAACTGGAAAACAGTATCACCAAACCAAAACCTTAATTAAAACGAATATAACGTGCCCTATTGAAATGGTTTAATTACACTGACCGAAATCCTCTCAAAAGTTTTAATAGCTATTTAACTCCAGATCTCATCTCGGCTTTGACGAAATTACCTAAGTCTTTTAGCAATAAAACGTCTCATAAAGACCATTTTATAATAGGATCGTAAAGAGACGAAGGGCGTGTCTCTTGGGTACTTTTTCTAATTTTATTGTACGATTTTGAGTGTCTTTATTCAGTTTATGGACACCTGCCTTTCTAATTCAACGTTTTTATGGACGCAAACAGATGGGTCGCGAGGTGAGTAAAATGTGGCAAGTTTCTTGAAGGTGAAAGAACAACTGAAGAAGATTTCATTATATTAGAGGAAGGTCGATAATTATCTAAGAAAAATGTTGGTGGTTTACTTCATAAAAGAAGATTCCATCCGCGACTTCAAAGCGCGGTTATCATTTTAAAAGTTGACAGTGTACCAATTTTTTATGTTTTTATATTTGATAATAGACTATATTATACATATAAAAATAATAATTGAAAAAGAAGTACAAAAAGTCTTAATTTTTTATCATATTTGATTTTTGGAATATCTCTACAATTTTATAGTCCCTAACTTTTACATCATTTTCTGATTAGAACACCAATAAACGTATGTAGGTAGCTTACGTTACGTAGCTAAAATAAATACCCATTCATACTCATATCATATCGCATAGCCATTAAAGCTCGCCATTCACTCGTGACACACAATTAATCCGGTCAAGTAAGCACTTTCAGTATGTCTCCTTGCTTCCGCACGATTTTTAATCAACCCGCCTGCGACAGAGCGATTGACGCCAAGTCATGCGACTAATTAGTCGCCGCAAGCGTGGGGAGCTTTAGATTGCACTGATAATTGTTTTTTAAAGCTTGTGTGTGATACATGTCATTATAAGGGTATGGGATGTAATTAAGTTGGATAAATATTGGGTACTTTCTGGGTATTAGTTATTTTTGTTTGTGTTACTGACAGGATACATAATATGGTGGAAGAGAAAGGTAATTAGTGGCGTAAGACCTTGCGAGCAAAGGAGCTTATTAATTTACTTAGAATTTGGTTTATATGTAGATAAAACAATGTAGTCAAGACATGAAAATTAGTTAGATAGATAGAACAAATACATGAATATTAGATAGATAGATAGGTTTTACTTCGTCACGTCATCGTTACTTATATTGGCGAAATCTGCTTCATTTTTACGCGAAACTAAAATCGAACAAGTAATTCTTATTTTACGCAAACAAAGTCGCATATTCGACTTATTTTATATAATTACCTTAGAAATGAGTTCAAGCTCGGTCAACCAACTAGTAAATTATTAGCACAGTCAGCATAGGTAGTTACTGTCTCGGGCAATTCAGAGCAATGGAACAATGAAGTAGGATCGTTAAATTTAATGCACACTAACCTGCAGCTATAAAAGCGAGTTAATCTCAATACACCGATAGCCCTTATTATCCGCAGTGATGTGTAGGTATATCGATAAGTAAAGGTAGCGATATCGATGTACATCATCATCAACATAGCGCTGTTTCTGTGTTCGATTAAAATATTTTCCGAATTAGAAACAATTTTCAGATGAATATTAAATAGATTAATAATTTATCTGCAATATAGTAAGAAGCAGTTAATATGTATATAACAACATCCTTGATAAATACGTCCTGTTGAGAAACCACTACAATTTTACAAATGGATTTATTAACATCCTTAATTTTCATAGGTATGTAGTGAGAAGAATGCTTATCTTAGCGATATCTCAGTAAATAAAACATATAAACCATACAAATGTACACTAGCTCGAGATCAACAAACTTAATTTTATCGATAAACGTGCACATCCCTAATCGGAAATAAAAATCGTAAATGAAGCAATTCGTGCTGCGAGTCGGTCTCTAAATACGATTAACTACTTTTTGGGGACTCCCACGTTTACTATCCTTTTATTTCAGGTAGAATGTTATTTATTCATTCTCTTTACTTGTTTTTAAGATAGCGTAATTACTTTTAGACCATTTACTTCATATTATCATATCTTTTTCAATTTTAGACGATATTATAATACGCTTAAACATTGTATTACATCTTATTGTATTACTAGCTGTGCCCGCGACTTCGTCCGCGTGGAATAGTGACTGCATAGTAGTTACTAATTAACACACAATTATTGAGTAAACACGTCTTGAAACACGTACTACCATAAACAACTAAATTATAAGTACTTACAGATTATTTTACAGTTAAGAAATAAAATAACACAAAATAACTGTTCGTAAAATTTATTACTAAACTGAGCTAAAAAAACTTAGGTACAAAAGAGTTCAAAATTTCCATGGTATGGCTATCCTCCCGCTCCCATATCCTTCTACTTTCACAGACTTTCAACTTTTCCCTTTCACCCCTAGTAAATGGCAGAATCGATTTTGATGTAAACCATGTCTAATTGTACCTATATGTACACGTCATATCCTTTCGTTTGGTGCTCCATTTGGATTATTTATCCCCACTATATTACCCCTAAGGTGCCCTATATGTAATAAACAGATGAACGGATTTTGATAAAACATGACTAATTGTAATTCAGACGTCAATTGATATGCCGCTTGAGTATATTATTTGACCACATTCGATTATTCATTCCCACTTTTACCGCTATAATCCAATAAATGGATGAACCGATTTTGATTAAATACCTAGATGCCTCATTATACTTCTCATGTCATGCCCTTTCATTTGATATGCCACTGTCAAATATACCCGATTTGACAAAATTCATTTTTTTATTCCCATTTTTATACCTATACCCAATAAATGGATGAACCAATTTTGATAAAATATGTCTTATTGTACTTTACACGTCATGTCTTTCATTAGATACGTCACTTGAGTATATTTGATAAAATTCATTTATTTATTCCTACTTTTACCCCTATATAAAATAAATGGATGAACCGATTTTGATAAAATTTGACTAATTGTTTCTGACAGGTCGTCTATTTTCATTTGATACCTATATCACTTGGGTATAACTGACAACATTCATTTTTTTCATTCCCACTTTTACCCCTATATATTATAAATGGATGAACCGATTTTGATACACTATACCTAAGAACAACTAATGTAACAAAAAAAAACGCATCTAATTCGTTTTACCTGTTAGCGAGCTACGGTTGCACAGACGGACACGCAAACACACATAGCGGACGTAACACCCCTCTTTTTGCGTTGGGGGTTAAAAATATAATACCTACGACATAATTTAAAAGACATTTTATGTAGAAAATTTACCTAGAAGTAACCATAATGCTATTTGTGCAGGTTTTAGACTTATGAGCAAAAATCGAAATAAAGGTCCTTTGATCCCCCCCCTACTACCCCCTCAGCGGCTAAAAGCAACCACGCACACCACGGTACTTTCGATATGATCATCTGGACATGTCAAGGAATAACTTTAGCGTATAATTTACGTAATAAAGTTATTCATGTAAGTTATTCATGTATAGAATGCCTTAGCAAATGTTCGCCGTGATTACTTAAATGGTCATAACTTTTTTATTTATGAACCGATTGACATGAAATAAACACTAAATGTTAAGTGAAGCTTACCACAATATATTAGTGAAAACCGCATCTAAATCGGATAAGCCGTTTCTGAGATTAGCGTGCACGAACATACAGACAAACAGACAAACAGACAAAAATTTTTTTAACTACAGTTTTGGGTTCAGGATCGATTTACTAATAACACCTGCTAAGTTTTTTTTTTATATTTTCATTGTACAGACATCACTTTTCTACGATTTTATTATATGTATTGATTTTACATTTGAACATTGTTAAAGCATCGTGAAGAAACTGGCATTTTTAAGAACCAAAAAGTTCGATAGCATATCGTGACATCTAGGTACCAACCCGCACTTGGCTTTTATAGAAGGCATTTGCCTCCAGGAGGAATAAATATAATGATGATGATTATAATGAACAACTTATGATACATACAAAATTTTATTTTATTTCAATCAAAAACTACACCAATGATTCTTTATGAAATGCATTGAAATATAACAAGCAAAGAACAAGCATTTAAAAGATTAATCTTCGTCTAGGAATAAAAAACTTCGCAACACGGATTTTTGAATCAAACTGTGAGATATTATTACGGAGTTGAACCGAGACTATGATTAATAGTAGCTTTTTGAATTGCAATCAGATTGTCTATATTCAGCTTGAATTTCTATCATAGATCCGTAGAAAACCTTTTAGTATTGTTTTTTTATGAGAGACAAAAAATAAAAAAGCAATATACATTATATTACGTTCTTTAAAAAAATTCTTGTTTTAAAATTTTACAGGTTACTGAAAATATTAAATTAGTTAAATAATACAAGTAAGTCAACCAAACAAGGTACTAACTGTTTCTACAGTTAAGTATTAGGTACCTACTTACAGTGAACTCTTTTCAATTGTAGCGTATTCTTAACAGCAAACTGCAAGGATTTACTTTTTTACAAATTCATTTGCCGC
>CAJQZN010042367.1:23617-37448 GCA_907164685.1 Colias eurytheme | reverse complement strand
TAACCAAATCTACCCACCCCGACATTTTTAGCCACGGGCCTGCGGTTGCGGTTAGAACAAACTAACATTAACACCTCGTCGAAAATAAACCTAAGTTTAGCCGGCTAATCTTAAGTTTATGTTCTCACCTACCTTTAGCCGTAACATATATATAGTATATACTGTATGTATTTTTAATTTTATAAAAATTGGTTCAGTGTTTCAAGAGTGAAATAAAGAGAAAGTCACATTTATAATATTAGAAGTTATTAAGATTATTACCCGTAATCCCGTAATAAACTTCACAAATATGAGTAGGCTTTGTAATTATTTCATAAAGAATTAAGTCGACTTTACAAGTGAATGAATAATCCGACAAGGCTTTGAAACTTATTACGGTAACAGCGCTAAGTAATTAATATTAAGATCAAAGACAGTTGTAATACTTTAATGTTCAATATTGTTTTGTTTATGTTATAAAATAAAATACATAAATAATAAATTTACAACCGAATCCATTAATTCTTATTACACATACGAAAGTAACTTTATCTGTCTGTCTCTTCTTCACGCCTAAACCACTGAATCGATTTGGATTAAATTTGGTACAAAGATAATTTGAAATCTGAGAAAGGAAATAGGTTTTAAGTTTTAACCCGACCATCTTTTAGGACCGATAACTTTACTTCCGAAAACTAGTTAGTAATAAAGTCAAATATAGAGACAGTTAATATTTAAAAATATTTTATGTAAAATTGTGAACAGCTGTTGAAAGGTTTCTTTGTAAATTTTGTTTTCTGTATTGTTATTATGCATTGGAGCTTAGTTTACAAAATTTAGCAATTTAACGAGGCCATAAGGCAGCTGGGGACATTATTTTCATTGCAAAACATTCATGACGTAATTAGGGTGAAGATGGCATTTTCTTCAACACCTGAGACACGTTATCAAGGCGTTGTATCTAGTTAACGGTTATTATTCTAATTCAAATATTTTATTATAATTAATAAGAAATAAATGATTCTAAAGATCAAACATATGTAATGTAGTAATGGCACTAAAACACAATTAATTTATGTATTTGATGCATTTAATTAATATAAAGCAGAATAGATTATTTAGCTAATTTTACAAAAATAAATTAATTATGCATTCTCCCTATTAAAATATATGACATGAAAACTATTAAAACAAAATTGTTCAAAAACATTAACGTTATAGATGAGAAAGACATAGAGGATATTTAGCCACAAAAACTATGTAACAAAACGAACTGCATTTTTATGGCTAATGCTCACGAAAATGTAGAGCGTGAACTTTTGTAACGACACATCTATTTTTAACCCTTTGACATAAAAAATGATATGAAAAATCTATGCAACCGGATACAAAATCTATACTCATACGTGGGGTAAATTGTTACCATTAATGACGTTTACCCTCGCTCCATATAAAAGTGGTAATTAAAAAAAATATCACAAAGCCACCATATAGATGTCCAATTAAAAACGAGCAATATTCCTTAATTAATTAACATTATTCAGAGCCGGTCGATCGTACCCTTTGTGGGGTAAAATAACACCATGGGGTAAAAATAGGTCATGCGGATATGTTGTTAATCTCCTTAATTAACATGGTAAAGCATCGATTTACGTAACGTAATGATGTGTTAATCCTTGGTTGATTTGAAAAAATATGGGTGTTTTTTACCCGTGCGTTATAGCGTGTAAGGTAAGTGGAGTTTATTCGCAGTGTTTTTTTTTTCTAATAAATCTTTAATATACATTTTTCAATCATACCACTTGACTAGATCAAGAAAGTAATATATGAGTATGTTAGATGGAGGGAAAATAAATCACTACTTCAAAAATAACGCCAAATGGAATACAAGTGTAAAATCATGACAAAACTCAAACTTTAAAACTTCTTTATTCACGTAAACGATAATAAGAAGTATTTATGAATATTTAACACGCTTTTAGCATAACCTGTATGTTTAAAGTACCTATATTTTTATGTAAACGACAAGATTTTTAGTCTTGATTGGCCTATTTAAAAAAAAAGCGTGTTAAAGACAGGTTTAATTCAAACTTTTTACTTGTAAAGGATCTATGACAATGATTTCATGAGCGTGTTTTTTTATTTGATTTTAAGCCATATATTATTATGCCTAGCCGGTTCTCAAATTCTGATAAATCCAAATTGAACTCATCACAAACACAGAAACCAACGAATTGTCTTACATATCCACGAAAACCATGCAAGCGTAACATAACAAATCTGCGAACAATCGTCTTGTGCTCGACTGGGTATATGACAAATTGCCTGTCTCAACCCAAAACCCTTGCTATAATCTTACCAGGTAATATATGATTTATGGAAACCAAATAGAATTTTTATTTTTGATAACCTATAATGCAGATGTAATGGAATTTTGGATTTTGCTGATGGAATGCGATTTAAAGTGCGTTGTTTTATTCTTTCGATAATGATAAGGGTTATCAGGAATTCTCGACAGTAATCTTAATTCTTAACGTTCATAGACAGAAATTTTTAACTTACATAAAATAAGACGAACATGTATACCACATAAATGTAGCTGCTTAGCATAGTAATATACGAACCAAAAAAAATCACAAAAAATATTAACTTATATTATGTACTAATTAAAATTGTATTCAATAAAGGAAAACGTTGACCTAATCATCATATTTGAAAATTCTCAAGTTATCTTTCACAATATTAAACGTTAGTATTCGTATTTTTTACTAAAACTAAGTTAATGTTATTTTCATAAACTCAAACTCTATTTCTCCATTTTTCCTTAAATACACCAAAAGCGTCCCCAAACACATTACCACAAAAAATTGAATAATAATATTCGATTACTGAATCAATTTGATTAAATCTTTACTTCTCTTTACCAATAGTTTCCCAAATTACAGATTAGCGAGCGTGGGGTGAATATTTTCTTCGTAATTCTATTATCATGATATCTACTTGTTTTGATCGATGTATGGCATTATGTGTAAGTATAAATATGTTGTTTTTTTTGTATGTGTCTCTTATACTTTTCTTAACATGTTTATTAAGTATACTGTAGAGATTTATACATTTTTTTTAAATAGTTACAAAAATTATATGAATATTTTGAGAGTAAAAACTATCAAGAAGGTTATATAGCAAGCCCAGTAAGTATCCAATTTGAATTATATTGATAAATTTTAAATATGTTAACATGCAATAATTACCTACGGTCACCTACGGTTATAACTAACTAGCTTTCCGCCCGCGGCTTCGCCCGCGCAGTCAAAGAAAAACCCGCATAGTTCCCGTTCCCGTGGGATTTCCGGTATAAAACCTATCCTATGTCCCGGGGTAATAAGTAGCCTATGTCGGGCTCGGGTATCAAAATATCTCTATACCAAATTTCATGCAAATTGGTTCAGTAGTTAAGGCGTGATTGAGTAAACAGACAGACAAACGGACAGAGTTACTTTCGCATTTTTAATATTAATAATAGTATGGATGTAGGTTTGTAGCATAGCTAAGTCTGAGTCCGATTGCAATCTCAGTTTTTAAGTATGAAGTAACTTATATTTAAACCAAAACTACTGAACAATATGGACAAGTCTTCCATGTCATACAAAAATAAACTATTGAACTATCACTACTTTTATTACAAGTGTCACCAGAAGATCACTATATTATATTCGTTTATTTAAGAGTATCATAATAACATACAGGATGTTCATAATCGACAACACAGAAGCAGTAATTACATCAATGAAACGCAATTTTCGGCCTTCTATTCCCCGCAGTTTCGCCCTACAATAATTCTTGTTAGAGCCCAATAGACACAGATAATTTTCGTGGCGGTATTTATGTTTGAGACAGTTACGTTATACAGGATGTTTGATACCCATAAGTATTGAACAAATCATTATTATACGTATTAAGTAATAACATTTCTAAAGTTGAGATAAAACAATATTCCTTATATGTAATAACATTTTCACGTATATTTAAGTGCAACTCCAATTCAACGTATTTATGAACATTCACACTTTTAGTGGATTTCTGTACACTATACAATTAAACGTAGCTTCAAATCGTATTAAAATAATAGTATTTAAATCTAACAAACTGTAATCATAAAAATTAACCCATACTTCATATCTAAGAAGTGAACTTTATAACACCCTCATAAACTAAACTGTACAAACAGTCATAATATTATCTTTTTAATCATCAGGTCCTATTATAATGTCTTTGTATTTTTTATGTTTAATTAATTAAGATAATGATTTCTATGTATTTAATTTTGTATTTATGGTGAATAAATGATTGTGATGATGACCCAAAAAGAGCATCCTGTACACAGAATACGATATGAATGTTGCATGCTTTGATATTCCTTGATATTATTTACCGCACCCCCGCTATAAACCTGTCGCCAATGAAGACAAACTGCGGACATCTTGTGGTCATACTACGCTTTTTTGCTTGACCCTACAGGCCATTACGTTTATATTAAAACGTGGTCATTGAATTGTTCTTGGATTTTTTTTAGTATAAATCATTTTGGAATGGATAAAAGCGTAATGGAAAGTGGGAGGAAATTTTCGATTTTAAATATTACTCAAAATTTTACTATTTGTGTAAATTTATAAAGATAACTATAAATGTTATCTATATCTATACTAATATTATAAAGAGGAAACCTTTGTATTTTTGTATGTTTGTTTTGAATAGGCTCAAAAACAACTGGACCGATTTCAAAAATTCTTTTACCATTACTTAGAGGGATTCTTCCGAATCCGTATAGGCTATATTTTATCCCGGAAAATGTCAATATGTACCACGGGCGAAGCCAAAATAAATAGGTACAGTTAGGTCATGTACTCTTAGCTTAGGTAAGCTGGAAAGCTTTCCTTCTGTGTATAAATAAAATAAAAGAAAAAGAAATCGCTGAGCTATTTTTAATTTTCAACAGACGTCCCAAAGACGACGATTCTCATTTCGTTGCCTTTTCTCTTTTACATTTTAATTTACTTCTGGTCTTCGTTTAACACCTGAAATAAAATTAAAAATGAATCTCAAATTTTAGGTATTACAAAATGGATCTTAAAAATTTAATCTAAAAATATTTGACCCCTCACTCCATTCCAAAATAAACAGCTATTTATATCCATAATATTCAATTATCATAAATAACACACAAACAGAAATACAAACCAATCAGGCAATTGGAAATAAATGTAATCCGCGTGAAACGTCAGTGGACACGTGTATGCAAATCCATTTATTTGCATTCACAGTCACTGTTGAGTCATTTGCTTATAAGCTGAATTATTGAAACATTATTATTATAGTGTTTAATTAAACTTCACGAAAAATTTGGTAGACAAGTCCCGTAAGATTTTACAAATATTTATAACAAGGCCTAACAAGACAAGGTTATTTTTAACAATAAAAGGAATATTCTGTGATTTTTACTAAATGTAGAGCATAAGCTAGAGTTTTGAAATTTTAACTATTATTATTTTTTTTATTTGGTGCGCCCTTTTATCTTACTATATCTAACTAGCAAATCCGGCGAACTCCGTTTTGCCACCAGAGACACCTTTTCTTTGCTATAAACCTCACGGAGCCCGAGACCTTTCCAACGAAGGCAAAACCGTGGAAATCGGTTCGTGCGTTCTGAAGTTATAGAAACAGAAGGAAAACCCGACTTATTTTTATATAGTAGATTGCATCATCATCATGATTATGATGATGATGAATTACATTCATCACAGCCTCGCTATAGCCATGCTACTCGCTTGTTAACCGCCTCCTTGATACAGAGGTCAACGCGTAAGCGTAGAACCGATGTGTCCAGGGTTCGATTCTCGGTGGGGACGAAGAAGAGAATGCTCCTATGCAACTCGCTGATGATGCAACTTAACTATAATCATCGAATTATTACAAGCGGGAGTAGTTTATCTGTTTATCTGTAAGAAACAACCATACAAATAATTACGTTCTCAAAAATCATAAGGGTGTGATAATTTGCTACTAATATAAATTTACCACATTATACTTAGCATAGGTACAAAGATTTTTTATTAAATGAAAGACAAAAATATTTCCACTAATTGGTCTGACATGCTTATAAAATGTTGTTCTGACAAAATATAACTAGCGAAAAGCGCTATTATTTCGCAGCTTTATTATTTTTTATATTACAATTGTAAAGTTCAATCAGGCGGCCAGACGGAATTTGTATATTTTTAACAAAACGAATGCCATAGTCCCTTTGTTTATCGAAGGGGAAATAATTAGAACAGATTCGAACGTCGAAAGGGAAGGAAATAAGAGAAAAACAATAATAATTCATCAGGTAAAAGAGGATAATCCTGATTTTTAACAATGGGACGAAAAAAGCACTCGGGAATACGGAGGGAAGAAAATTAGCAATTATATTATAGAAAATTTCATTTGGAACGCGATACGCGGAAATGTATCCCATAATTAGCGTGTTTAAAATGTTACATTAAAATATTTTTTGTGTACACCATTTTTTGTTTTTATTATTTTTACTGTGTCTTATGATTTCTTACAACTAACAAGCATAACAAGCTTTTAAAGCTTAATGAATAAAGTGTTTTATATTACCAATATTTTATGACGTGGTCATTACATATGAATGAAACAAGTTACTCTATAACAGATTGAATTTAAAGAATAACGTACAAAAGAGTCTAGTACTATATTATATAGTAACTATACCTACTTAAATTTGATTTGACGAATATATTGATATAATATGCCTCTATCCCCCAAAATAACTACGTTCATAACACACAAAACTATTTCACACTAAAGATATAACAAAATCAAGATCAAATAACAAATCAACATAATATTTTCACCCTAAAGATTATTGAATGTACGAATCGTCGCATGATTAATATTTAATTATATTAATTAATTGCAAATCCATTAAAATTATTGTCTTACACCACTTGTATTTAAAACCATTTAATTCATCAAATTGCGAATTAGTAAGTAGATCTGATCAATTATTGCACCCTTAGTTATGAATATGTAGCAGTCTTTAGATATTGGGACAGATGGCATTATCGGTAGGGGATGAATTTCACATTTGTTCTATAGATGTACAATAATTTTAACTAATAATGATAACGATAAGTGAAATAAATTAAAAACTAAAAAGTAATATAAGTTTTTTCATAAGGTTAATCTATACTAATATTATAAAGAGGAAAGGTTTGTATGTATGTATGGCTTTCACGCATAAACTACTAAACCAATTTGCATGAAATTCGGTATGGAGATATTTTGATACCCGAGAAAGGACATAGGCTACCTTTTATTGCGAAATATGTACCACGGGCGAAGCCGGGGCGGACCACTAGTATGAAATAAACAAAACTTTTCTTATCTTCCTTTTGTTAGAATAGATCCAGTAATAAATAGTTAATTTTGATAGATTTCATATAAAGTAAAAGTAGAGACACAACAAGACATTACTTTCATAATTTTCTAAAAAATAATGAATTTAATTTAAACAACTATAAATTCCTAATATTTTTCTAATTTTCCACCAAAAATTAGCTGCCAAAATAACTTGCAATACAATTTAAAGATATAAGTGATTTGACAGGATATATCTGACAATGATAGATCACGCTTGACCCCCTGTATTGTCTAGAATTGCAACCCCTCTTTATTGAATATGTTTGAGTGTGAATTCGTATGCTATTTCATATTTGAAAGTTATTTGATTTGCGTAGTTGAATGTTTTTATTGTTGTATGTAATTGAATAATTAGGGTTTTTGAGTCTACTCCTGGTCTCATTAAAAGTTTGTGCTCAAAATCAAACTCAAACTGTTTCTCTATAATACGATGACATAAACAATCGAATAAGACTATACAAAAAACAGAGAAAAATTACTCAATCGATAATAATCAACAAAACAAAATAACGTGGGCGTTGAACCCCCGTTTTATGTAATTTTATCAAATATAACTCCGTACTCAACTTATATTATAGTTAAACAGACTACAAAATTGATACATTTCTATGACAGACGCATAACTTTACTCCGTATAATAAAATAAGACCTATACGATACAAGCAACTTTCACATAACATAATAATTTCAAAGATAGATTAAGTTGTAACAGACAGAAAAGACAACCCACAATACAATACAAATAACAGGCAAGCGCCTAATGGCAAGGTAATTTAGTATTTCAGGAACACTGCACCATCTTCAAAACAACATGTGCATAAGAACACTTACGCTATACATTGAACGCTCTATATTAAATACAGAAGTCTCTAGACGTTCTAAAGCAGCAATGTAATGTGTACATGAAAATAGTATCGCAAAAGAGTTTAGTAGAAATGATATAGTTGTTATCAAAGGTTTAAGGGTACGGTTTTGTTGTTGACTTCAAGTTAATGTATTCCGGTGTATTGTTCGCGGCAGACGGTTATAAATGTTAGTATTAAACTGTTTGGCTATTTACTATGATAGAGTTATTAGATATATTATATTTTCATTCGATTATTTTATTTTATTGAAATAGATTTTTTTTAATTATTTTAGATTATTACCAAGTGTTTTGTATCAACTTGAGGATTGTATCTATTTTCATGTCTCAACTACTATGCTGCTAGGACCTTGTCTTCTAAATACAACACCTAATGCGTTTTTCATATTATTAAAATATGTATGTCACGGGGCAACGAAGCATTGTTATTATATATAAATTAACTAGTATAATTTATGACAAAAACAACCTTGACTGTATAAGAAATATAACTACCTATAAAAAATAAAAACTTTTGTAGAGAGATTAAAATATAGGTATAGTAATTAGAAATCACCTAATCGACAACAATCCACAATCTTCTAATTAAAACAGATTACTCTAGAATTTCGCAAAACAGAGAGATTTGCCCAAATTAATCACAGATAGCATCGACAACTTGCCTTTTAACAGATTGTCGATTCTACTTACAATTCCGTAGACTTGATTGTAAATAATTAATTTTACTAATAGCGTAGTTTGTCACGGCCTTTCCGACCTCGCTTTGATATTGTTTTAGTTATGGAAATGTAAGGGATTAGTTGTTATAAGACTCCAAATATTATAGGTATATAGTTTCAGTAGTGATGACGGTGTCCTTTTGTGGTTTGGGGTGTTTTCAGGGATATTATGTTGATTGTTTCTCTTTATGGACATGTGCAAAACGTTATCAATTGGACCGCATCTTCGCTTAACATCAGGCAAGATCGCGGTCAAATGCCTGAATAGTTAAGAATAAAAAAGAATGCACCGGAAAAATCAAATGGCATGGCTCATTCTATTTAATTATCTAGCGTTTTATGCAGGCCTTTTGGCCCAATTTCAGGGCCTCGGACCTCGGACCTTCGGACCTAAAGAAGGAAAGAAGAAATCTTACCTTACCTGTTGATTGGCTGCGTATGAAACTGAACGATTTTAAAATGACTATGAAGAAGCACATAAAAATTGAAGACAATCCATTCAAAGTCTCATAAAATAGATGTTTTGTATAGAATAGTACTTAAATGCAAATGTTGAAACGGAAAATCTTGTAATAACTTGACAATTGGAATCTCAATTTCGCTAAAATCACTTCGATAAATCGTCCAAATAGTTATTGACAAATAAACAGGCTGTTTTGAATTTCTTAGCGATGGATACCCGATGCTCTTAGACACGCTTGGGTTCGTATCAACAACACATACCATAAGAATGATAAGCAAATAAATAACTTCATCTTCGCGTGTGTATTAAGATTTGAACGTTTTAAGATTTGATTAAATTTTTAAATCGGTAATTGGATAACAACTTTATTCTAAGAAGCACTCAAATTATTTTACTTCTTTCTTAAGAGAAAGAAAGGACAAGGGTTTTATGTTTAAGAATTTTTTTTTCGTAGTAGTCTACTAGTTTTCAATGTAAAAATAACTTTCGTTATATTTCAAAGTTTGTCAATTTTATTCACAACTAGCGGTCCGCCCCGGCTTCGCCCGTGGTACATGTTTACGTTTTCTCTACATAAGAACCACCCTCGTACTTCAAGGAATATAATAAAAAAAGAATTATCGAAATCGGTTCAGCCGTTCTCGAGTTATGCGCTTACCAACACATTTTGCGATTCATTTTTATATATAAGAAGATGTATAGCGTAAAACGCTTACGTTTATCACGCTATCTCATGATTAATTTTGATAAATTATAAATTAATTTTTGTTCACCATTCTTCCCAACACTGAATCACACTATCTTAAGTATAGACTTGGGTGTCAGGCCATAACAATAAACTGAACAGCCCTATTTACATATGTATTACCGCTTAAAATGTTTGACAGTTTGAAACGCATTGTTCCACGGGTTCGAAGGGCTTTGTTACTTTGAAGTGGTTCTATGATTTAGTGGACCATCTCATCTTGGATAGAGGATACGTTTTGATAGTAAGTTTGTACTAGTTGAATACAGACTATTCAACTTAATAATTATAATCTACATGTAATTAATGTGAGTCCGATTATAATACCGCCAGGAATATATTACATATCTATATAATTATCTGTATTATATTTTTATGAATAGGTTCAAAAACATAAGCGTTGTAAAGGCGATATCTCTCGTAAATATTGAAAACCTCTAGAATTGAGACATGCAAGTTTGATATCGGATCTTTTATAAATATTTCCTCTTCTAGTTTTAATATTAAATATACATTTTATATTTTTTATCAAATAAATGTCTCATGCACCGAACGATGGAATATTGCGATTTTTCACATAGCATTTAAGTAAACATTGTACTACGTCTTCACTTACAGAAACATCCGTATCAAGTAATGATTGATCAAATCCGCCATTACAAATACATTAAAATATCAAATCTATTATAAATTGTATACAGCCATCAATTTTCTTGCGTCATCGGAAGAGCGCGTGCCACTGATCCATCATACTTGATACATTTATCGTGACCGTTTCAATTCAATTTGTAATCGAATTATACGTACATTTGTTAAATTTTATGTTTACTTAAAAAATAATCTGATTCACTATAAAAAATGTCTAATTCTTCCCTATTACATATTAATAGTTAATTGGCGGATTTTGTTTAGAAGGATTGGTCTTTCCACGATTTTAACTTTTCTTTCAACGTACTTGAGATCCGTAAACCGCGTAAGACCTTTATAACAATTAGCAACATGGTGTGTGATATGCAACCGTAAACCGCACAATTTTATCATCAAAATAAATAAATGGAAAAAAGACCGAAAACTTATAACCTACCTTAACAGAGAAATACATTCATAATCCACATACCTAATACCACTATTAAAAAACTATTAAAATCATTCCCCTGTGAAACCAAATGGCTATTTGAGTCGTATGAAATCCCGACACGGGTGTACAAGCTCGTTTTGTTTAAAACAAAGGACGAACGCGCTGGAAATTTAATTTTGATACTCGCGACAACACCACAATTGTAAATACAGAACGTGGATATAGAGAACTAGATTTGGCCGTTTGTCTCACATTGAAAAACGAAGATTGAGAATATTCTATAATATTACGAATATATAGAATAAAAAATCTGGCTATGAATATAGGAATAAGGGCAAACATAAATAAAAATACACTAAAAACAAACGTTTTATACGAATTTTTCACTATAATATGATATTTTAACAAACTTATATTTTAAGCACAGTTGACAGTGTTAAGCAAAGGGGTTTGGGTAATTTTGTAAGGGCTAGTGGCTTCGTGATGACATTCGCGGCCAGTGATGAAACTTGTCAGAAAAATCTTATATTAAATCATCTAGATTCTAGGTAAATGAATAATACAAAACCAAATATCTCTGTTCCTTATACGTTTCAATATTTGTGTCCATAATAACGTTTGCTCTTTTAAAATATCCAAGTTTCATCACTGGCCGCGAAAGTTCATCACGATGCCAACTTTACCCATACCCCTTAAAAATAACGGATCAAATCAAGATCAATTGAACAGTACAAAAAACAGCAAATTGCATGGGACAATAATTAGAAAGCATTTTACAAAAAATAAATAAAATACATTTTAACATCTCAATTGTATGATAAGCTTAAATCGGAAATCAGTCTTCTGGCAGGAAAGGGACAAACACTGCTTATCATTAGATCAATCAATCATAACCATTTGATCTATCCATCATCAATATCTGGATTGAAATGAATGATAGGAAAAATATAATATACTTACCTAATTAAAGAATTGGTATAATAATACTAAGGAAAATGTAAAACAAATTGGTATAAAATTTACTCCAAAATATACTTTTATATGGACTCTATTATAACAATGAACTACACTTCATTATTTTGTTCCAATTAATTAAAATATGTCATAATTCATATTAATAATATTTACAATTAAAACAAAATTTCCAAGTTAACCCTTCCAGCGCTGTACCCCACCCGTCGGGTCGGATTTACCCGTCGCAAAGCCGAAGTACGGATCAAGCTAGCTTTGCGAACGCCGTCGCGTAACATTTACACTAATTGCGATACGATACATCGAACGAGGATTTGCCTATCTGACGCTAAGTCCCGGGTTTGAAATTAGCGTTTATTATTCAGTGGTAATTTAGAGCTATTTGGTATGTAAACAGTAATGCCGTGACAGCTGTAGCGCGGCTGTTGTAGTTAGTTTTAGTGGATATAAATTAAATTATTTTGAAATACATATGATTACCTATGTTCAAATAAATAATTTATGATTTGAAGTCTCACGGTATTCTCTATCTGATATTTTATCGATACGAATTTATTTCATTTCAATTATAGGTTCACATGTTTTTGTGGCAATAAAGATATTTATTATGCTGAAACTTCAAAACAAATTTTTGTATAGGTAACGTTATGGTATCAATTGATTCAACGTGAAAAATTATTGAACAAACCTAAACCAAAACTTTATCTAAATCTCAATCACTTCAACAATTTTCATCTGTTACAAGAAAAGAAATAACCCGCAATTAATCACGCATAACCTAAAACAATTTCCACCATCGCCCGGTCTATTAGACCGACTCCGTACATCTATCAATGTCGCAACTAATTCTCGGACACGATAAAGTTAAACACGGTGAACGTGACATCGAATGTTTTTCCCGCTGCGAATTATTTGGGATTGGACAAATAGTTCTCGAGTGGACGTGAGAGGGTTAGATAGCTTGCGGTTAATGCGATGAAATGGATTTTTTGTACCATGTTTACTAGGGTTAAGTACTTTTTGTGATGTGATGTTTAATTTACGATTTTGTGGACATTGTAATAGGTTTATACTTACTTGTACTTGGTGTATTGTAATTTGTAAACACGGAACTTGAAGAACATATTATTTAGTTTAGTTCTAAGTATATATTTAACAATACGAACGCAAGTTATTAATGTTCATTCATCATCATCATTCATTAAAAAGTAAATATATGATCCAATCCATTCCATTTCATTTAGAAATAGCAAATACTTCTCATAATTTCTATTGAAATTAAAAAAGGGTCACAGCATTTCGAACAGTTTGACAATAAAAGCAATAATTCAACTTCAAGTGATTTATGCCCAAATTGAAACGTTCTCAAACTAAATCAATGATTCCCATATTAACACGTGTATTAGCACATTAAATCCAAGATTCTCACACTTAAAACACTATAAGTACTCAAAATCGCATTTTAAAAGTACCAGCACGCGTGTTAAGCTCTTGTAATCATGCGTGATCAATTGAGTGTTATAGA
>CAJQZN010042367.1:0-18617 GCA_907164685.1 Colias eurytheme | reverse complement strand
TTAAATAAACAAAAATAATAATTAATAAATATTTATTAAAAAAAAATATGAGGCGTGCACTTTTGGATTTTCCAAATTATTTAAAAATTTCTGTCGTTATTTTTATTCTATTGATAATATTTGAGTCACTCAATAATAATAATAAAAACTACGAACAAATAAATCATCAATACGGTTGAACGGATTTGTTGATTTGTCCCCGCTTGAATAATTAAAAAAAACTTTAAAAAATAACTATCCGCGTGGATCCGGGGCGAGCAGCTAGTATACATATTATAAAAGTTTCTCTCTATGTAACATTACAACTCTATAAATATAAATATGTTGTCATCAGAATCTGTACTATAATTTCGACTCTGCACCCAACGCTCCGATAGCCGTGATCGTCTAGTGGTTAGGACCCTACGTTGTGGCCGTAGTAACCCAGGTTCGAATCCTGGTCACGGCAGTGTCATGCACTGTTACGGCGGAGAATAATTATTTTTGTGGTTTCTTTGTTTATTGTATAATTTTATGCCCTTTTTTATTAAACTTTCATGATTCCGATATAAATCTGAGAAGGTTTTATATGTAATTTTTAATTTTTTATGTCATGTTACTAATTAATAATTATGGTTTAAAATATTTTATCTTTTGCCCTTCATTTATTTTCTATTAATTATTGGAATGTATACATTCATTTTTTTTATGTAACGTAAGTTTTTAAGCTATTGCATAGCTTCTATCGCGGGCCTTGAGCGCGGGGACCGAATCCAGAAATCGCGTAACGAAAAACCTCACGCTCCCCACTCCGACGGGCGCGGAGGTGTGGCTTGAAGGCATGCTACGCAATAGCTTTACCGCGGCAGTTCCCGAGTGCCACACGTCTTTTTAATTACTGGTTAATTTTATTTAGATATTTTATTATAATTATTAAAATAAGGTCTGATTTTTCAATCCTTGGATATAACTTATTCGTCGAATAATGTATAAAACTACCATTCTAAAAACGTATTAAAATATTATCCAAGCATTAAATTAGTTATTCGTTCATAATTTACTACGTTTTCTACATTATGTCCATACCACGTTGAATACACCGGTTCTCGTCCGATCACCGAAGTTAAGCAACGTCGGGCGCGGTCAGTACTTGGATGGGTGACCGCCTGGGAACACCGCGTGATGTTGGCTTTTTGCTTTTTTTACCATTTGTTCTGATTTTATTTTAACGCTGAATAAAATTAACTGAATTATTTGTTTTAATAATTTAATGTTTTTTATTACCACAGAATAGTTAATAATTACTATTACACAATAAATATTTTTGTAAACACTGTTGTTTTATTTATTATCCTGGTCATTGTTACCCGTATACGACTTACGATACAATTTAAATACACCAACTGTAACAACAATTTAACAGCTAGATCATTAAAACGGACGTAAATCCTAACGCATAATATCCTTAATGTATTATTAGGGAAATAACGAAATTACTGTCCAAGTTTCAATAGTGCCCAAAAACCAAAAACATCACCCCAAGGAGCGGTTTGCATAAAGAGAGACGAACATAAAATCTTACGATGACATAAAACAATTAAATAGGGTAACAATCACATCGACTTTGCAGAATTTTAAACTCTATCTGGTGGATTTAAGGTTGATAAAATCTTATTACGAGCGCATTATGAAATTTGCGAAATTTATGCACAATCATTATAGCATCTCTACGAATATACGAAACAACATTTCGGTACACAACAATACTAGAATTTGCTTTTACATTGCGGCTTTGCTTCGTAAAATTTTGCGCCTCACAATAAACAACGAGCAATACTTACGCAACGAGCAAATTTATCGCGTCGGATTTACACGGCAGGGTGCGAGATTCAATTCGTTCGAAGCGTTCCCTTAATTTAAACAGGACAATGGTCAGTGGGTTGTAACTGCCTTGATCCTAAGTTATGTTAGGATTAGCTCTATCTTAATATCAGCTCCATTAACAGGGGTCAACTTAGAGATACGGGTGTGATTGAATTAATGAAACCATCTTGCAATATATGTAAATGTATTGCCTCCGGCTCTGTTTAATGTAAGAGATTAAATTTTGCTTTTATTTATTTCGCTTCCCTTGTTTCGAGTAACGTTTGAATATAAATTATATACGCTATGTTTTGGTAAATAAATATATATTTAAAAGTAAAATAAGCATTTAATATTTCGAAATAACACTTTGGTATTCCTAAACGTCGCTTATACGTTGTTTTTATTTTGATAGGCAATGTTATATTACGTTTAATTATTTTAAATGAAACGATTCATTTAATGAGATTCATATTGTGTTGATTCTATACCTGATCCTGTCCTTGATACACATTTTTTTTAATAAAGAATAAAATGACCTCTAAACATAATGAATGTAGTATGTACCTACATCTTAAACTTTAAATATACAGTTGTAAACCATATCAAATTCTTGTTTATCAAAGATAGATGATACCAAGTACTTATATGAATATCTCATTCCCCATTAACATGCAAACATTGGACACCAACAAAAGCCTGTAAAGCAGATATAAATGATGTCAATTTATAAACCATTGTTAGGACGTTCCTGTCATCAGTATGTTAATTGCATATTCAATGGTATATCTAAGTACTTAGGATTGAAAATATTAATCCTTTGTGTTATGAGATACTGTGCAGAAGTTAATAATCAAGGTAACTAGTTTCTTTACAAGTGATAAATCGAGCACATATTTTATTGGAATTACGAGGTCGCCTTTGCTTATTTCATGTTATCTGTTGAGTGGATCGATTGTGTGTTTTTAATTTTTGTGTGTCCAATAATGTGGAAATAGAATCTAAATGGGGTACAATATTTGGTAGAATCTATGCCTTTGGCGCATTTGTTTATCTGCAATAAATAATCTATTCGTCAAATTATACTGTCAAGATTAAACCTGGATATTTTTTCCTTAAAATATAAAAATAATATATTAAATTAAAACAATGTTATGTTGACTGTTTAATAACTTCTTTGATTTCGTTACATCCGACGTAAATTATTTTTATGAGTAGAGCAAATTCAATAAGGTTGTCTAATACCGCATCTCTATGGCATAATAATTTGTCTTTGAACATAATATTTATCTAGACTTACCCATTTCATTATTTTATTTAACAACCCAAAAATTTCTTTTACATTTTAATCCTTACTAGGCTTAACACAGATTAAAAAGGCGAGGGTACAAATAGAGATGCGCTGATAACTTACGTAATCCATATAACAAATGGTGTTAATAAGAAACCTGTCGCGAGATTAGTCAGCTTTAATTGTGGTTGTCAACGCAGTTGCTAGTGATGTGCTCGAATTATCGATATCGATAGATTTGAGGTGCGTTTTTTGTTTATTATTAAATTTGAGCTCTACTTATTCGCTTTCTCGCTTCTCAGAAGTAAACTTCTAAAGCGATTTAGTACGTGTTATTAATACTAGGAATATCGATAAAATAAGTGGATGATTTTGATTATGAAAAGACAAAGCATAGATATACTAGACTTGATATTTATGTCTGATCAAATTTTGACGTGACAACGTCTTATAATTCGATAGAGCCGGCTGCACGCACGAAAAAACATGACTCATGCGGCGTCACCTCGCTCTGAGGCGTTCCATGTAAGGCTTGAAGTGCAAGCGAGAGCGCGGAACGAGCAACAAAGAAGCACAATCGGACGTTGTCACATTCAACTATCGTCAGTAAACCGACTTTACAGACAACCAATTTTTTTAAAACAATATGGAACAAATTTTTATGCGCCTACTCTACTTATTAGCAAAATATGTTAAAGCCTAGTTCTATCAAAGTACAGTTTGTTGATTCATATCTCACTTATAACATCGATGGAAATAAAATTTCAGCACATCACTATTCTATAATTCGACTGCGCTATTCGCGGCGTTAAAAGCGGATTACTTTTAAAATTAAAATGGCGTTCGCGGTACGTAATTAAAATATGTCATAATATTTAGGGGAGGGGTGGAATAGTAAATTAGAAAGGTTTCGTAGTTTATTACTTTAATCAATGGATATGAATAATTAGTTTGTTGCTTTTTATGTAAAAATATTTGTAAATGTCGTATCCTTGTCGTATCATATATCTCTTTTCGCAATAGGTTCAGGTGGAAAATGTAAAACCAACTTTTTAATTAAAAAATAGCAATTTAATATAAGTTACTCTACCTGAAAAAGTAATGAAGTAATAAAGATATCGGCTATCGCTTATGATACAGAAATAATGAAGACAAAGATTGTTCTATCCCTATAATATGTAGATCTATCCCTATATGTATAATGTATATACTAGCTGCTCCGCGCGGTTTCACCCCCGTGGCTCCACTCCTGTTGCCCGTAGCGTGATGAAATATAGCCTATAACCTTCGTCGATAAATGGCCTATCTAACACCGAAAGAATTTTTCAAATCGGACCAGTAGTTCCCGAGATTAGTGCGTTCAAACAAACAAACAAACAAACAAACTCTTCAGCTTTATAATATTAGTATAGATAGGGATAGATGCGATGAAAGAAATACATAGTATATACAACGTTTTTTTTAAACTTATTACGTTTACAGAAAGCTTTTAAATAGCTGTATATTTCGAAGAATCGATAGAGCAATATTCTTTCATATCTTTAACACTTCCATTCCTATAATAATTCCCACAAAATCACGATTGAGACAAGACAAATGCACCCATTAGATTCTGCACTAGCCACATTAGTACTGGTCAGCGAAATAGACGAACATTTACCAAGTTGTGCCTTGCATTGCGATTTGCGTTCATTAATTCAAGGGAGTTATGACGCTTTGGAATTACTTGCACTAATTGTACAGATATATTCTGTGTTACGCTGTTTTGATTATCTGTAGCTTGAGTTTATCTAGGAGTTTAACATTAACTTTATCTGGTAGGAAAGAACGGACGATTTTTATTATTGGAGATCGCCTGGAAGAAAGTAAAAAGGCATTGTTTTATGTCTATATAATTTATAAGCAATATTAACTGTGAACTTACTTTTTAATAACTAGAAAATTATAATGAATCTAGTTAATAAAAAACTTATTCCATGCTAGTCAATTTATTCAAAAAATTATACACATATAATTTATACAGTACGTCTGTACGTACTGTATATATTATGTGTATAATTTTTCCTGTGAAAACGTCGAATACACAGCATTCGTTTTGCATTCTGTTATCCTGCGTAATACACTAATGCCCATGTAAATCCTTGTAATTCAAGTTAATGATGTAACAAACGGGATCCAGCATCCATTGAAGAGGGTCCAGCACAAAAACAAACTCTCTTTCAATACCACGGACCCCTGTCAGCGAAACAAAACACTTTAAGAGTGAAAAATGAAATCAAGTGGACATTGCGTATGGTGCTGGGTAAAGTATGGACTTGGACAATTTTTGTTAGGTGCGTTATTATATTCAGATGTAGGTTGGTGTTTGTATGGATATTATGATATTTAATGATAAGCACACTTAAATATTGTCGTAAACTTATGTGGCGGTTTTAAAACCACTCCATTAACTTGCTTGTGACAAAAGAATTCAAGGTAATAAGTAATTATTATAAGTTTAGTTGTAGAAAACTCAATTAATTGTTTGATAATACACGTCCACTAGCAAAACGACAAAAACATGCATCCTCATAATATTTTTATAAGCCTTTTATCATTTACTACGCAAACAGACATGACTCATATTTGGCTTTTTAAAATTTGCTTTATTAAATTATTCATAATATGAAATGATTCTTTTATCCAAAAATCAGTCAAGTTCAAACTTTTCGTATCCAACCCGCATAGTAACTTGACCATCCATTTATCAGCAGCACTTAAGCGAATTTACATAAAATCCGACGCATGATTAATGCGTGTACGTGATACGGTAGTGTCCGTGGATTATTCTGTTTATTTAATGTATAGTTGATTAATTATACCGCGAAATAGGACAGAGATAGCGCCCAGATAGGTGATCAAGCTGAGCGTGTTCATTATATTTTGTAGAAGAGGCTCCTACAGGGTTAACCCAGTTTGCGAAATAATATTCTACAAGGAATAATGTAACTTTGTATTATCGAACGAATTTAAAATAAGTAATGTGTTAATATTGAAATATAAAAATATAAATTGATATCGACTATACCTAACTAAAGAAAACAACTTTCAACGATAGGTTTATGTAAGGTTACAACTTACAATATTATTTTATGGACTTTTATTATGAAGTTTTCTGAATCTTAAGCGAAAAATTCATAAATACTAGTCCCTAAAACTCTACATAAAGCTTACAAGCTTAATGCACACATAAGTAATACATTAATAATGAATAATTAGTGTATATCGTTGACGATAGCGATCGTCAAAAATAAATCATAATAAACACGGTGAAGTAACACAGGTGCCTTAACCACGTGAATTCGAAAAAGACTTAAAAACTCGAATTCGACATGTCTACGAACGAAAACCATAAATCTATCGCTGAGCCTTCGCTCGCTAAATAATAGATGCGTTTTAACATCGTACGAATTATTCAGACGCGCAATAATTCAAATCGATATGAAATAGTGTTTTTGGTAATGTATTGAAATGAAGGAAAATCGGGTAATGTATTGTTTGCCGTAATAAGATATATTTGTTTATGTAAATTTAGGATTTATAAGCTGTGTTGGAGACAAAAATCAGCAAACACACGAAGATTTTTCTAGATAATGCCATCCTGTATTATAGATTAAAATTACACTGAAACTCTATCTTTAATCTTACTAAACTAGATTATTTTTAATTTGATTTTTATTAATTTTTAATATTTATACTTATATCAGAAGCACTTTTGAATTATTTTCATATCTACAGAAAATAAGTCCCTTATAAATTCTTAAAGTTAGATTTAGACCTTACTGGATTTTTCCAGTCGAACTTTGCTCATCAAGTAAATGTGACTCCATTGAATACTGTAAAGTTAATCACGCCTTACATCTAGTTCCAATTGCATCTACCCTCATTTCTCGAATTCAACACAATTCACAACAAATCTGCACACAAGAACAGATGACGTTCGTTTTTCTCCCATCCGCTGTATTCAAATTTGACAGTGACAAATCCTTGGTCATTTCCGGCTGCGGTTCGGATGTTCATATCATTTATATTCATTCGCGTTCGAGTTTTGTGCGAGTGATAAGTCATCGAGAAGATGTTTTATATTAGGGGTGTAAATTAAATTACTTCGACTGTGGACTGATTGTGTTCCATTGTGTTTTGCTCTAGCTTACGCTCGCGTTGTTAATTGTTATTACATAATTTTTTTTTGTTGATCTGTCTTCAGTGATTCCTACAACCAGAACATAATTATTTCTTAGCTAATCGAGACTGAGTATTTTCGGTGAATTTTCTCTCCATAAGAAAAAAAACGTCTTTACGGTAAGAAGCTTTTGAGACAAAATTCAATACACTTTCTCTTTTAAACATTAAGCTAATATTGTTTCCTTTTTTACAAGACTTTATGAAAAATAAACTTACTTTCCGATCTAAGTGAATACCGAAGTATCCAAGGAAATATTATATTTTATTATTTGTCTTCATTGTTTAAAGAATAATGCATTTCAAGCCACTTCATCATAAGAAAACAATATGAAACAGCCAGACCCTTTCATAAATCATCATTAGCCTTTGTTTCTTATGCGCTAGTCTTGCATTGCATTTTGTCAATTTACTTTATAGTCCGAGAGGTAACAACTGAAATAATAACTAAAGGAAAGTTGTTTTATTTTTCCATAGAGTATTATGATCGTAGCGTTTTCCGTTTTTTTCTGGCTGGAATTTTAATAAATTGTTATACAACAAATAATGTATCAATGCTACAAATTAATAACTGTTTTAATTGTATCAAACTCAGTACGACCTGTAAACGCTCTTTTATGAGCGGAGTAAAATTTTAAGTAATTGACGTTTTTCATGATTTTTCTATCCAACAAATTCTTAAATATCTCACCTGTTTATAAATTATCCGCCGTCTCTCTTACTATAAATATATTCTTTCTCACCAAGTTCAAATGTTGAATTCGCTACTTAAAACTAACAAAGCTAGAGTCCAAATCAACTTCAGCACAGCTCATTTCCTTTCATTTGCAATCAGTTTTCATTTAGTAATACATTACCTTCAATTTCCAAATGAAAAGCAATCAGAGGAAAATACGTCTGAGAAGTAATAATAACGGCCAGTTTGACTTGAGCTCTCGACACTTGCTTTCTTACGTGAATCGTATAAATTTACCGTTTATCACGGGCCTTTGTCACTGGTGAAGTTTTATAAGGAAAACGCTTGAAGCATATTCGGTAGGAAATCTTGGATATCACTTAGCTTGGAGTTATAACAATAAATTCGCGATACCATTTACATGCGGGCGCTTGGGGTGCGGCACGGTTCGCTGGCGATGGTAATGCGATGCCGCGAGCTTTTTCCTGTTTGTCCCTTATGCTATGTCAAAATATTTGGAAAATTCTTGTGATTTTTTCAATACGCCAAATTACTTATTCGTGGTTAGTCATGCGATAATAAGGCTCTTGAATATAATAAAACGGCTTTTTATGTTTGAATTAAATAGTAAAACACACACGGATACAATGTAAAATATATTGTAGGTAACAGCAGCCAATCTAGCAGACAATCGTTAATCCTGAAATCAGTAACAATCTGGATTATATTATCTCTCTCTCTCTCTTATATAATATCTATGTATTAATCAATCTGAAATAATCAACCAATTTGGTATAATAATATTATCTTGGTCAAGTTCAGTTTTTTTTACTAGTGGAATCGAAACAAAAATGTAGTTATGTTGTAGTTTTCAAAGTAAATGAAAGATACGAAAAGACAATCTTTTATTTACCTACTTATTAACGTTGATAAAACCACTCCCTAAAATTACATTGGAAGTGTGGACGAGTGTAACTTAAATTTAGCAAACAATTTAACGCACTTTATTGAAAGTGTTACGAGATATTTCTGAACAAATGTCAAATAAACGCTCTCCAAGCTATCAAATAGGTTTGTTCCATAAATTAAGGACAATATACATGTTAATGGCAAAAGAAAATCTAAGACTTCCCCTTTCCTTACGTTCAATTGAAGAGAAATACGCTTTTTGGATACGGCAGTTAATATGTGTTACGAATAAACGGCATTTTATTGGATTTAGTTCCAGTTTAGTACTTTAATAATTCGTCAGATTTAAAATAAAGTGAAGCATAAAATTACTACCTATATAATAATTATACATGTTTTCTTTACAAAGTTGATATGTTTGTTGGTATTTAAAAAAAAACTAAACTTTAATTCATAATCGTATGTACTAAATCTAGCTCTACAATTGGTTTCATATTTATAACAATCTATGGTAAACCACCAATCTTTTCCTCCATATCTTTCTACATGCCTAATAATACTATTTTTAACCTTTTCATCTGAATTCCATCAATATAACGCCGGGAAAAAATCAAAAGCTGTTGCTGTTTTCTCTTATAACCTATTTATATAATTATTTATAAAGGTTAACCATACTTATTTATTAATACATCTGTACAAAATGTTATAAACCGTTTCTACACAATATTATCTTCTATCTACTTACGTGTGACTTAAACAAGTGTACCGTGACTAAAAGCATTGTAAATTTGCTGCAAACATCGCACACCACTCGTTCCGCTGGAGATCTACGACTCCCTGATGTGGCATTTTTGAATCTTTAAATCGTTTTAATACACTTTAGAATGTTGAAATTATTAGGCGGTGAAATAAGAGTTTTTCTATCCGAGAATATGAAAATAGATACAATAATAATTAATTACGTAATATATAAAATGTTACTCTTTGATCTAAAATAATATTTTTCTTCATACAAAGCAAAAGTTGAAAGTGTGAAAATTATATTAAATAGCATATTTACTGTTTGGATTGACCAGATTTTCATGAATTACAGACTTTTTTTTTACTACAACCGTGCAAATTATGTAAAGCAGGTGAGAGATAGTAAATTTTTTATCATTACTATGCAATTTAAAATACTATAATATGACCTATCTTTTATAATTGTATGGAATTACAAAACGAATGATTAACATCTAAATCATCGCATCAAATCCAGTGTCGTTTCATATAATTATGTAAATTGTACGCTCAGTGTTTTGATGGCACATGTAAAACTTGATAAAACGATTAGCATGCTATTAATTCATCTATAAATTTTTGAATTTATAGTCCAAGTAAATGTTTTGTAGCAAAATTTTATCTGGCAGATGAATCCTTTGGAAAGATCTTGATGGAATAAACGTAGATATTATCATTTGTGTTAGGAACGGCTCTTGTATTTTTTACTTTATTTTGCACTAGCTGTGCTCATTGGTTTTACCCGCAGTGCTTCGCTCCTGTTAGTATTAGCGTGATGATATATAGCATTCCTCGATAAATGGGCTATCCAACACCGAAATAATTTTTCAAATCGGACCAGTAGTTCCCGAGATTAGCGCGTTCAAACAAACAAACTCTTCACCTTTATAATATTGTATAGATGAGAACAAAAGCCGCGTTACAATTTTACTTGTGTCACCGATGCGTGCAGATGTCGATGCTAATTGCACCGCCGGCATTCGCGTCAAATTGCTATGCGATCGGTGAAACTAATCTATTTCATTAGTGGTGTTTGCTGCTTACACGTGTGTTTGATTGAATCTCATTTTAACACAAAAGCTTAGGATTGTCGAGGCTATCAATGGATAGAGCATTTTTATATGGATATGGTCTCATAAAATTATCAATACCTTTTCATGTACCTACATCCTTTCATGAAATATTGTTTTGTCTGAAGATACTAACTGTTTAGAACAATAGAAGAGATATTTTTGCTTTATTTATTTGTTATTTCATAAAAAAATGCATTCTGTTGATTGAATTTATAACAGAAATTCTATTTTTAACATTAATAAATCTTACCGGCGCGGGCGGTCCACTGCAAAATAATTAAGAAGTGCACTTATCGCTATGACTATCATTGTAGGTACACATCTGATAAAAGTTTTAACCCATTGAACCCCGAACGGCCCGATCAGTCCACGACACAATAGATTTTCTATTGTGTCTGTGGTTCCGGGGCCTGAGTTATTAATACGTAAATAGTGTTATAATTATATTAATAGAGTAACACATACAGACATACATGATTTTCTAGCGGTTTCTTCCGTGGGTAAAATAAAATATGCATAATGATCGAGATAGTGAAGAAGCATTTTAAATCACGTATGAGAAGAATGTTTGCATTAATATTTTTATAGCATCGATTACATGTAAAATTCCACTGAAAATCCTAATGTGATTTCACTTAACCTAAATACAAGCTTACAAGCCTACATTACCCATCTATTCAATAATGTATCGAATGCAATCACACTGCACATAGCATGAATTAGTACATACTTGCCGCGGTAATGAGTCACGTTATCACTAATGAGATCAATAGAGATATGTATGTTTTACTTGTGTTTAGGATTTTGTTATTAATGAACGTATGATAGATGTATATTATTGTGCGTAATGGTGTTAGAGTAAAGTAGGGGTTTAATGATACAAGTGTGCAATGAATTACCTTTGGAGGAATTGATGATCTATTTCCTTCTTACGTATACGGGTTAATATACATTACAGGTTAAAAATAACCTGTAAATTATTATCAATCGCTCTATATCACTATCACTAGTATTCACTACATAGTATAAAACAAAGTCGCTTTCTCTGTCCCTATATCCCTTTGTATGCTTAAATCTTTAAAACTACGCAACGGATGCGGTTTTTTTAAATAGATAAAGTGATTCAAGAGGAAGGTTTTAGTATATAATTTATTAGGTCTCAGACAAAGCGGGCAAAGCCGTGGGAGGTAAGCTAGTTCTACATAAAATTGACTACTAGACTCTTGAGCTACGATTATATATAAATTTTGAAATAAAAAATGAAAGTATTATACTAAAAATGACCAAAAAAAATGAAATTTTCATTAGGCGGATCCATACAGAGCGAGTCTTGCGAAGCCACACGTCATAAACGCGCCCACAATAAAATATTAATTTAAAACGAATACACCTACATTACCATAAATTACATAATGTAATGTAATGTGCATATTAAATTATGTAAAGGCTTCTTCTGCTGCTGCTTACTCGCGATTTCTAGAATAAATGTTTCTAGTACAATTCAAACATCTTCTTAAACCTAAGAAGAAATCCCCAAGCGCCAAATTCCTCATAATTAATCCCGCTATAAAAGTAGATTAACAGACGGCCACTCGGACAAATTGTGTATTAATATTTTATGTGTTCACACCGTCAAGCATCGGGGAACGGTCATAAAAGTGTCATCGCAAGATACATGGGCTATAGTGATTTAGGTAGGATTACGGGATTGTACGGTTTGTGGGCAAGAACGGTAGTTTTATACACTTATTGACACTACTTGATGTATGGAAGTAGTATGCGTATTTGTGTTTAGTGTACATGTGAGGTTTGGTAGTGTAATTTGACACCTATATGTTAAGTATTCTGGGTAAAGATTAACAAATTTGTGATTTCATCAATGATCAAATATCAAAATGTCCATTTCTTTTCTTGCATTAAAACAATTGAACCTTTATTGTGTTTTCAGCTTCAATATATTCAGATATTACTCTTCTAGTGGCAACTACCGTCCCATGATTAATATAGTCGAAACTGTAGTTCAAATAATATTAAGCATAAATAGTAAGATGGTCAATTTATAGGTACAAAAACCTATCATAATACAAAATCTCCAATATTTACCATCCCTATTTCACCCACATTACCACAAATCGATACAATGAATGTAACCCCGGGCGTGACGTTAATTAAATGTCTCTACCTATTGCAGTATTGTCCTGTCTAGATTTGTTCCACCTAACTAATATCTAATGAGAGCTAAGCCTATGCCTGAAGGCTCTACGGTGACAACGCGTTGCGTAGAATCGGGATTTGGTACAAAATACATGATTAGACTGCAAATATTCAGGTTCAGTATTCTAGTTAATTTTTTTACACTCTACGGAAATTTTAAGGTAATGTAAATAATTCAGTAAAAAAGAAGATAAAAATATAATTTTACTTTATACAAAGTAAACAGTTATAATCCTCTTGATTTACCTACAAGAGTACCTATTGTATTTAGCTACTGTTTGTATATTTAACCAAATATATTTGCTTATATCGACTAAGTAATCGTCGAATGTATTGAACCTTATCAATACTCTGCCTACTATTTTATACACATAATATTCATGTTATATAATAAAGGCACATAAAATCCCTGCGTTACCCGCATTATAACTTCAATTAGCAAGCATCCATACAGAAACGTATCAAATGTCTCATCCACGGAAACCACATTCTGTTCCTATTCCATATAATATAACCGGTACATTCCCCTTACATCTGGTACGGAGCGGATATAACCAGTGTAATCTGGTATGAGCCGGTCCGGACTTTACGGAGCGAACGTAACACTACTGAAGGTAATAAATTGAATGACAGGGGTCAGATATAGGTGGTCAAGTTATTGTTGCCTCCGGCTAAGTGGACAATAGTTAGGCTGAATTCTGAAGGCTCGCTTTGTTTCAGACGGCAAAGCAGATTTGCTATGGATATATGAATGGATTACTTCGCTATGACAGTTGGAATGAGCATAAGGAATGTCTCTTTGTATGCTGAGAGCTTTGATTAAATACGGCCATAATTATAGGACATGCTGTTTTTGAGATTGGACCGTCGGTTGTGGAATTAATATTCTTGTATAGCGGTCTTGTCTGTGGTTTTACTTGTCTCGTAGACAATTACATTAATACTTTAAGGTAAGAATTGTAATTTTTATAAAATTTTCAAGCTCATATTGACATTATTAAATATTACTTATACGGAAATAATCTACCTACGTTACTTTTCTAGATACTAATAATATTTTAAAAATACTAATATAAAGTACGTAAGTTAATTTCAGAATGGTTTCCAGCCACTGAACATAATTTCAGTTTTATGATCGTGTGGTTTGTCTTAGATTAAGTCCACTATCGTGAACCGTAAAATCTGACTACATTGTATTATATTATTTTACCATAAAGCGTTTACAATTTACATGGATAAATCCTACAATATAATATAACTATTCTAAAGTTTACTAGTGGTATCTATATTCTGTCACTACTTAGAATTTTAAAGCCTGTTCGAAGAAAACATGTAATATTAAAAAAAACACATTTTCCGATAATTATTATGAATTTACTATAAATACCACTAAAGACAACATTTAACTACAACTGATTTTTCTTTTTAATTAAAATCTATTCCTCAAGTTATTGTAACGTACTAAAGTTTAACAAAAAATCACGCACAACTGTTAAATAGCACGAATTTTCCCCACTCAAAATCCCATTAAACTCACAATGAAAACCTAATACATTCTTACCCCAAGTACAATTAAAACTTACTTCACTAAGTAACCGTGTTTCATTTGCATGTAAGCGCAGTTAGCGCGGCCATTATTGAAATTTTATGTGATTTTGATTATTATTCAGTAGACCGTTGTTAGTGGACAGAGATTCGGGTAAGTTAGTGTGGAAGGGGCTTTATCAATTTATCTTCTTTTATCACTAGCGGTCCACCCCGGCTTCGCCCGTGATAGATACATATTTACGTTTTCTCTCCATAAGAGAGAAAATTTATGTACCTTTCTCCATCCTCGTTCTTCAAGGAATATGATAAAAAATATATCGAAATCGGTCCACCCGTTCACGCGTGATGCCATGACCAAGGGAAATGTAGGGACCCATTTTTCCTTCATAAAGACAATATTATGCAATAAATACATTGAAGCTTATTATGTCGAAGTACAATTTAATTTTTATTGTATAATTTCTGTTCAGGGTGAATTGCATTGAGCTAAATGTAAAATTGTTTCTTTCATACAAACCAGAAATTGGTAATCTAACATTAAATTAATTGAATCAATAGCAGACAATTATTATGACTTTAAAAGTGGATTCGTAAACCACATCATTGAACAAACATTTGAATGTAATGAATATCAAAAGCATCTTGAACATGTAAACACGCTTTTATATTATAAATTATCTTATATATTATCTGGTCTACTAAATGTCATAGAGCAAGTTGCTCTTTATTCCACAATTTTAAATAAATTAAATTATACCTAACTCAATCCATGTTAAGCAACCATACCTTCAGTGAAATGATCGTTGAGTTATGTAATGGAAACCTGGTAATTGCTCTCAAAGTGCTAACGTACATAATTCATACGAATATATGTAGCGTGAGATATTTGACATTATTTGATATGCGTGTACGTATATGTACATTCTGTATACTCTCACTATATCTGCAATATAATTAAGTGTATACGTAGTATATTATTATAAGTCTGTGAATTAAGCATGTACATAATATTATATCCACGGGGGCAGTGAAAGCGAATTTGTTTTATAATAATATTATGTAGTGATTTATCATGGTCTTATCTTGTTGCGAAAGTTGTAGAAATTCAAACTTATATTCAAAAATATATATTTCAACGTTCAATAAGACTTCCTTTAGAATCACTTTTGATTCGATAAATAAATAATTCAATATTAACCATCACCTAAGTTACTCGATAGAGCATTAAAAATCTCTATTAAATCTTTTATAATTATTTGCATGTAGGTTAGAGTATATTGTCAAAATAGAACGTTAAATAAAAATAACAGCTTACTCGTATATGTAATAAAAAGACTGATATTTTCAATATTAAATATGTACATATTTGCATTTACTTATTCGCACTCTACAGTTGTTATTGATATTATACCAATATGGGTATAATATATTTAAAAATTGTTATTGCTAGTCACATCTCTACGCTCATAAAACGTAACTGGCTCAGATAGTTTGTCCCAAAGGAATACCATAAGGATATTCACATAAATCTGAATTTAATACATTAAAGTACATTTCAAATTCTAACAAAACAACTCTGTAATCCATACATCATTTGTGGTAAACACCCCATAATTAGGCTCAAATTTTGTTAAATTTTTCCGCATTTTAATGACCTATAGAATTCCATTTTAATTGGCGGATTACCCTGACATCTGACGCTTTCGAATTACAAATAAAATCCTTGTTTTATCTCGAAAATCCAATAGATAGCTCTGAAGTAATTGCTGTCGTTTTTTAACAACTTTATCTGATTTTTCACCACGAAGATTGCTGTTTCACTGTTCATATGATGCACACGAGTTTAAACCTTAAGATTGTAGTGCTAAGGTTTAAATTTACGCTGTATTCATTTATGTGGAATCTTTTGAGCGTTTTTGAACGTGCGGGCATCCATCAGGATGGACAAGCGTTTTGTGGAATAGGGAACGGACGAAGCGTTTTATATCATGACGATTTACGAGAGTAATGGCCATTCAGAGATTTCTTTACGTGTTCTTGCATTTTCAATCGTATGAATGAGATGATTCAATAATGCGGAGACTTCTATTGTTGCTTATTAAGACCTAGACTCCTTTTTTATTGAAACATTTAACGATTTTTTTTATGCGGCTATTCCTTTGATAGTTCTTAAAGCTTTACAATATTAGTACTGCATAATATGTATAAGCACAAGTATTTAGGTTACATTTTCAACTGCAATCGCTAAAATTCCACGATGGCCTATACTCATCTTTCCTCCTAAAGCATTAGAAAGTGATGATCTGTACATTAGCAACTGCCCAGAAAAAAAACTGCAGCAAATATTCAACTATAATGGCAGTTTTGCCATGTATCTTATATAATATAAAATTCTCGTGTCACAATGTTAGTCTGCATACTCCTCCGAAACGGGTGGACCGATTCTCATGAAATTTTCTGTGCATATCGGGTAAGTCTGAGAATCGGCCAACATCTATTTTTCATATGTACCACGGGCGAAGCCGGGGCGGGCCGCTAGTCTGAATATAAAATGCATCAACGATAACAAAGTTTAATCTTAACGTGACGTTTAAAAAGTGCAAAGTTTCCATGAGCGATGACCGGAGACACAATAATGGATGACCAGTTTCGACCCGTTGTGTCGAAATTTACATACACCAAGATTAATGATGTCCAAAGCTTTGGATGTAGGGAACATTAATGCAACTGTGTATTTTGTATGAGATTTAGATAATGGTTAGTTATCTCATTATCTGTGAAGTAATTTTATTTTTGCCCGAAAAATTTGCGCGTCAAATTTATTTCAGTGTGATTCGCCAATCCTTATTTATTTTCCAGAATCAATTATTTCGCCATGAACTTGGTAACATAAATTGCCAATTTTAGTATTATTAAAGACGGTCCATTTATAATACTACTTACTTCATCATCACCAGTGCATGTAATATGTACTTCTGAGTTCTGGGACATGGGCTCTATGAGGTAACAGGCCATAATCAATCACGCTGGCAAAGTACCTCCACTACTTATTTACTAATAATTAATAGTACACACACTTACTAATCCAATTGTCATAAATCATATCATTCGAGTCACAAGACCTTAATTATGCCCATAACTGTACATTACTCTACCACATTTACACCCATATTACATAAAACAATTACAACATCAGGGTTGTATTCAAAGACAAGATCAAAGGACAGACATTCCGCTAATTGGATTATTCAACTGCAATATTAGTTCAATATCCTGACATCGGACAGTGACCCGTTACAATCGATACCCTGGGGGAGTGACGATATTATTTAGAAAATAATCGTGTTGTAAAGGCATTGTTGGTATGTTTAGGTAGAATTTATGCGGGTAAAGAAGAAATAATAAGTTGGATAATACAATTTTTATTGATACGAAAAGTGCTTCAAAACACTAAAATGGCATTTAAAAATTATAAACATTGAATATACATATTTTTTTATAGATGTTTTACTATGTAGGTACTGTTTAAATATATGACTGTATAACTATACGATGTTACTGAATCTGCAAACGTATAGTCTGTAGCTGTAGCCTGTAGCGTTCTTCCTAGCGTATATTAGGTCGTCCAGATTCAAATTTGCCAATTCTGATTTTATTTTATTCATGATTACCTAAGATACTACCTACATTATAAACAAATAACACTGTTCATTAGATAATAATTTCATTCAAATTAATTTTACACAAATGAAGTCACAATTCGGTTTCCAATATCGCCCTAATACCATACATAAATAAGGGCCGATTTTTAAATGCTTGGATAAAACTTATCCGTCAAATAACGTATTACACGATAATATTAAAATGTCACGTAAACTGTCAAATACGGGCAATTAGAATACGTTTTTAAAATGGTAGTTTTGTACATTATTCGACGAATAAGTTTTATTCATGCATTGAAAAATCGGCCCTAAAACACACAGTAAACAACAGCACAAACAAAACGCCTTACCAACCCACGTATGCAAATATCACCCTGTATAATTAAAGAAGCGCTATGAGA
>CAJQZN010042366.1:191796-202486 GCA_907164685.1 Colias eurytheme | reverse complement strand
ATCATCATAGTTTGCGATGCTTCGATGAAGGTGCCGAAATAATAATGTACCAAATTATTTTTGCTTCTAAAACGGATTAAAAATAATAGGTCGAACTATAGTAGGTAAATATATTTTTTTCAATTTTTTTATTATATTATGACTTCATAAAAAATATTAAAGACTTATTTGATGCAGTATAAAGGCTTTTTTTGGCATTCGATTCATCCTTTCGTACTACAAAATATCATGACACCTCTTCCGTAGGCATTTTTCAAAGCCTCCCGAAGTGCGTGAAACAGATACAAGACAAATAAACAAAAAAATTAATAACCGAACAAAAAATATTCAAAATTCGAATATTGTAAATCACAAAAACCAATACCGCAGAAAGCTGTAACCGATACATCAAAAAATATGGACAATTATAAACCAATATTTTTGCTAATAACGCCGCTTACAAAGACAATAATTAGTTTTTTTTTCATATTTGCTTAACGAAGTGTGCTATTTAGTCGCGCTATACCAATTTTGTTTGTAACCACTAAATTGAATGAAGCTCTTAAAACAATAGGTGTAAGGTTTAAAATACAATATCTCTACTGAAAAAGATTGCAACTGTCAACATTTTTTGACAAAATTATAACAGCTAATATAACTTAACACGCTTTCAAAATGAACTCTAATGCAATGCATTAGAGTCCAATTTACATTAATAACTACAATCACGTGTATGTTTATCTTGGTAGTTTTCGTTTGCGGTTTGCGACAAAGACATTTTTTGCGCAGATTTTGCGTAGTTTTTGCATTAGTGCGAAGGTGGCCGGCGCCTGCGCACTGACTTGCGTTTTTCGTCTATTTGTGCGAATGCGGTGGCCTTTGGAAAAAAAATGTAAATATTATTTTTGCAAATTATGGATCTGTTTTGTGTAATTATGGTACTTTCTAATTCTTTAATAACCGGTATATTTGTCGTTTGAATTTCGAAAATAATATTAGCTGAACCAATAATTATTTAACTTATGTATTATCATATTAAGATATGATTAATAGAGTTCAAATAAGTCACAGTATCCAATTGCTACCTAAATAAATTTTTAAACACAAATCTTTTAATTTACGAAAGCTTTCCTAGGCTACTCAATTGGTAAGCCTTAATGCCACATACCGCCTTAGATATTACAATGTTTTTGTCACTTTTACAACCTACATATCATACCAAAGTTGTATGCACTGAGTAGGTGCTTCCGCGATGGTTCTCAATTTCACAGTATAATAATTTACAATATATAGAATACTTTTATTTTTTACAGGTCTCTACAACGTATTCTCTCCCAAGTTCTTTTTAATAATTTTAAGACTGTAAAAGTTCCTGTATAGAGATAAATGAGTTACACAAAAGCTCTTACTAGTTACTATTAATAACTAAAATATAATTAATAACAGTATAAATAAATAACAATTATTAAAAACTCTTTACAAGAAACAAACCGCATATGAAATAAGTTCAATAATGAGGAATAATTTTATATAATAAGCACTTCCTTCGGCCTTGGACCAAAATCAACAAACACACAATATTTTACCATAAAAGCCTTACTTCATTGCGTGATCATTGTGAAGGAAACTCAATAGGCCTTCTTCAGAACAAAATTGAATGGAAAGCCAGGGTCAGACTTGATGTATTAAAATAAATGCACAACAAAACAAGCTTTTTATTTACCTACGCCTATGAAAGAACGAATATGCGTTTAACGATACAAAAATTATTTTAGGGTTTACTAGGTCTGATGGTAGTCTTCTCTCTTATGTAGGTAATTACATAACCTTATGAACGATTTTGAACTTTGTTTGAAATTTTACATTGTCATGACGTCATATCTCCCGTTCACAGATCACAGAAACTAAAGGTTTAAGTATTAACTCCGTTTTATTTTTGTATAATACAAGTTCCATATTTTATAAAAAATAGTTCTATATCTTAGTAGGTATACATAAGTCGTTCCAGAAAATATAATTTCGTGTTACATTGATCTTACATAGTCTGCTGTTTATGGGTCCTAAGGCGCCAGGACCTCATATCCCTGTCAAATCCAGCCCTGTTACAAGGGCAGGATACCGTTTACTTACAAATTACCTTTTATGTCTCAAAGGTCACAAAATGAGGTCCCCTTTTCAGCGAAATACTGTAAACTGTTAACTTGTGAAAAAGCGTAATTAGTTATTATGTAAGATGACCTAATTCTTCAACCAATTCCTTACAAATTACGAAATTGCATAAATAAGTATAAAAATACACTGCACAAGTGCACAGCGTTTGTCCCGCGAACACTCGGCAAAAACTGAACCAAATTACGACAAAATCGATTCAGTAGGTACCGTGATTGAGCAACAAACATTCAAACTATGATTTGATTTAATCAACAAACGGAACAGATGCTGAAAAATAATATAATTGATTAAAAAACTATAATTTCAAATGCGTGTTGTTTTATCCGCCTCTAGGATTAGGTGTTGATTGTAGCCTCAGGCTAAAATCAACACTTTCAATTTCTTTGATTCGTTCGAAAATCGATTTAATATCATTATGATATTATAATAATCGATGCGTGATACTACTGGCTGTTTATTTTAATTGTATAATGTTAGTTTTTGCAAATTATACAAATGTTTTGTTTGTTTGATCGTGCCGACGATTTAGTTTACCCGGAATATGTAGAAGATAAAAATATGTTTTATTTGGTAGTCCTTTTTATTCATCTTAGGTATATTAATAAAAATAAACATTGCATATCTCTGTATATCTATACTAATATTATAAAGAGGAAAGGTTTGTAATTATGTATGTATGGTTTTCACGCATAAACTACTGGACCGATTTTGATGAAATTTGGCACGGATAACCTTTAGACCCTGAGAAAGAATATAGGCTACCTTTTATTGCGAAGTATGTACCACGGGCGAAGCCGGGGCGGACCGCTAGTCTGGAATAATTTCAGTAAAGAGACGTACATGCTTGACATAATGCTAATGAAATATTACCATGATATAAACATAATATGTTCAGTTACATGATAATATGGTAGATGAAGAGTTTAGAAACAATAATTCAAGATATCTGCTAAGTTATATGAATCCTTAGAAACTTCGTGTCGTGAACCATAGTTTCCAAGTTTCATTTCCAATTTCAACGTCAAACATTTAAAACCGATTTCGATGATATACCTAATCACTTTTCTATATAAACTGAATCTCTCAGTAAGTTTAAAATCTTCTATAGTCCTTTTCACCTATGATGATTCCTGTGACACTTCATCGTGTTCCGAATTACGAATTTTATGTTTAAAAAGTCAAAATATTTTAGTGCATAATATTTTTATTTTATGGCGGCATTATTACCAAAAATATAATAAAAACCGGCCAAGTGCGAGTCGGGCTCGCGCACAAAGGGTTCCGTAGCAGCAAATATAATAAATTACAGTTAAATCAACCTATCTCAAAAACTATAAGAGATACTTTGATCAAACCAAAAATCGTTGAAAGAGTTAATTAGCATGCATCACCTCTATTTTTTTTAGAATTTTATACCCCGTAGTTATAAAAATAGAGGGGGGGGGACATACTTTTTACGACTTTGAGAGCTGATATCTCAAAAACCGTTCACTTTAAGAAAAATGTTTTTTAGAAAACTTTATATCATTTTAAAAGACCTTTCCATTGATACCCCACACGGGTATGTACATCGAAAAAAAAAATTTCATCCCTCAGTTACATGTATGGGGGGCCCCACCCCCAATTCTTTTTTTTACTATTTAGTGTCATATTTTTGTAGCGGTTCATACAACACATATTCCCATCAAATTTCATCACTGTAGTACTTATAGTTTCCGAGTAAATCGGCTGTGACAGACGGACAGACGGACAGACGGACAGACGGACATGACGAAACTATAAGGGTTCCGTTTTTGCCATTTTGGCTACGGAACCCTAAAAATGAAACATCTTAAGCTTATAAATCAAAAACAGTATTGTTTAGTTTAATATAATGAAAAATAAAATAAAATAACACAAAAATATAATACTTACGCAATTCGTGTACATGAAATGGATCGTTGAAAAATCATAGAGTTGGAAAATCATATAATCGGCGCCCATCTTGTGATCGTTTGTGAATCGAGTCAATCGTCTGTACGAGTGCGTCAGCCATTACCATACAAGTTGCATTTATATATTGATACTTTACGTGGTATTCTGTTATTGTTACTAATTGTTATTGTTGACTTTTTGTTGCTGTTGTTTGCTAAGTTTCCTTAGTTAATTGTTGGCGAAATGCCGAAAAAACTAATTTTGGTACTTTATTCAAATCGATTTCATTTCCATATAGAATATTATCGATTATCGGAAACAATTGATACGATTTCAGTAACCGACATCTCTACACGTGTCAAAAATCGATGTGTCACAGAAATCATCTTAGGTGGAAAGGACTATAACAAAGTGGAAGTCGTCTGTCACGGTCACTTAACATAGCCGGTCAGCGCAATTTGTCAAGAATTCTGCAATTGTATCAATTGCTGTCCAACGGTTTCTAATAAACGTGAAGAGAAGGAATTATACTTAGAAATAGTGGAGAGCAAACCTTTAAAGATATAACTAGATGATAAACTTCGTTTGTTTAAAATGAGTCTCCTACTAATATTATAAATGCGAAAGTTTGTGAGGATGTGTGCGTGTGTGTTTGTTACTCTTTCACGAAAATACTAGTAAACCGATTAAAATTAAATTTAGCACACATATAGAGGGTAACTTGGATTAACACATAGGATAGGTTTTATCCCGGAAATCCCACGAGAACGGGAACTATGCGAGTTTTTCTTTGAAAACGAGGGCGAAGCCGCGGCCGGAAAGCTAGTGTTGCTTATAATTACATATTAGTTTCTTACCAAATTCTGTCCATTTGAGAAGTTTTATTGTAATATAGGGATGGCTATAAGTGCAGATGTAATACGTTCTTCAAAAGCAGTACTTTCGTAAGTCGGCGTATGAAGTAAACATAGGAAGTAAGAAGATGCGATTTTATTTAATATTTCAATATCAAACTTTCCAAATAAAAACAAATACGCATGGGGGACGTCGCTTAAAAGTCCCCATAACTCATAAAGTTCTTTTCTCGTAAGCTATATTTAAAAATAAGGAAACTATCGTAATTTAGTAAAGTCATATCCTCTCCGGAACTATTTATCTAGCTATAATATTAGTAAAAACCTCCCAAGTTGATCCAAAAATGGACCATTAGATGTGTCAATTTTAACAGCTTCTGTCCGCCGCTCTATAATTTCGATAAGCTATGTGTTATCTGTGTGTCATTTTTGACAGATGTAATTTGGCGGGAAACGTTTAGAATTTTTTTTTTGGTAATGTTTTTTTATACATATTGCGCAAAGGTTTTATTATTTTATTTTATTTTAATGGTTTAAAAAAAGCAAAAAGATTGTAAGAATGTATTCATTATAAAATACATATATCATAATATGTATTTAAGTAATTGTTTTCAGAAAAATATTTAGAAGCTTAGTTTTAAAGCGCAGTTACAATAATACCTAATTGTAAGTCAATGCGAGATTATTTATGCCTGAATGATTTGATTTGTTAATATGATGATAATTTAGTTATTTAGCAATAATTCGTAAAACTCGCAAGTTTTATAAGGGAAGTTATTCAGTTTTGGCAATATCCGCCTATCTGTGTGGTCATGTAAAACAATCAAGTCAGATTATCATAATTTTACGATCTTTATACTTAGCAGAAGATTATTTATGAATATTTTACTGGGTATTGTTAGACTAATAAAGTTATTTTCATGGTAAATTATATTAATTAAGTGTTTAGGGTTTGTAGACATAATAGACATTCTTGCTTGATTTTTAAGAACTAAAATTGTGTATAATTAGAGATTAAAACGCAGTTAATTTCTTTTGTTTATTAAATGGTATGAAAGGTCATGCTTTAGAAAACGATTTATAAGTACTGGTAAATACAAAAGATAAATTCTGACAACCATAGCAGCTTTCTTTAATTTGTAAATACTTAACGATATATCTTTAGAACTAAAAGTAAAAAATTGAGATCATTATCTTTTATACTGCGTTTTTATGAACTAGGTCTTGTATAAAGCTTTGCTTTTAAAAATAAGGTTAAATGCTTCTACCAAACAGAATCCGCAAGAAACTGGATACACCACATAAGTCACAGTTCGATTTAAAGATTCAACCCTTTTCGGAAGTAACCCGGAACAAATGAACATAACGGTTAACCCTCCGCTAACTGTATACGGTTACGAACGACCCCTACTTTTGTGGAAATTATTACGCGTCACTTGAAGTGGATCCCGTTACGTTTGAGGCTGTTTTGGTCTTAGTTTTAGTAGTGTTTTAATTAAGTTATTTATTGTTTTATTTTGTGTAGTGGTTTTGATAATTACTTATAGGTCGATAAAAATGTGATTTAAGATTATTAATCTCGTGGTTTATCATAAGGTTATTGCAACATGATGAAAATGTTTTAGAAATAAAGATTCTAATGGCAATTGTAGCTAGAATTGTTTGCATAAGTTATCTTAGTTACGATTCGATACACAGTCACATAACGTATAATTAATTAACATGTTGTTAATTTATGTCATTGCCAGAATAACAGAAACAATTTGAAGCATAGATATTAGGGTTGGGTTCCCGCTTTTTATGGCTTATCTATTTTAAAACTTCTTTTAGTACACTTTAAGTATAATACATGTAAATGCCAATTACAATTACCTATAACCTAGTAAGAAAACGCAAAATAAGAACTACCTATCTCGGTGAATTTTAAGTCGTTTCCCACAAAAATCATTCCAGGTATGTACAATCGGCCGAGCGGGCGATTTTTTAACGCGAAATCCGAGCCTTGTTGGGGGGTTAATGGCGCGGAAAATGGTGGAAAAAAACACGTTCCTGACCCGATTCGACCCATCGCAATGTTTAGACGTGACTCGTGACGACTGTCAAACATTGTTATTTATTTACAGAATATACAATTTATTTATTATTAAAAGCTTCAACAATTAAAGACGTGTGTGCTTGCCATGGGAACAAAAATTGGTTGTAGGTAAATGACGATAATACTGAAAGTATAAACTATGCCTTTACGTAGCTGCAGCGACCAAAAATTGTAGGTACGGTATTGTGCTCGATCTTAGCAATTATGTACTTATCCGTTACGCATAAAAATATTTTCGTCATCTTAATGTTATTTCTAACATTAAAATTGTAAAATATCTAACAACATTATATGTACATACATATTTAAAAAGAATAACAATAAAATTATAAATGAGATGATTTTGGTTGAAACCTTATTACTGAAACTAGAGTTCCCTAAATAAGTTCTGTAATTGTATAATATATAGGCCACTTAATAGACTCGTATGGTTGCAATAAAAATCATTGTTATCTATTAACGAGTTCTTGCAAATAATTTTGACTCTATATTTTATTGAAAAATTAGGTAATTTTATAACAGAATTTTGTGTTAAAATGAACAAAATCGTGGATTTAGGTAACGTGTGTGAGATTCTGAAAATCGACCGGACCACCGGGTGGAGGATGATGCTACAAAGATGTATAGAAATGGAAGAGTTCTTAAATATTAAATTTAATATTATCTAATTGTAAACTTCTTGTTGGTTGTCTTAAAAAACACGTAACTGCGAGTAACTTATCTCAGTCATAATTTTAGGTATAGTGTAGACTAAAAAGTTTTTTCTTAAATAGATGGAAATGGAAATTCTTAATAATACTCAAACTGAACTGTGAAAATGTGTTTCCGCCTTAAAATTACCTAAACGATAGATAAAATGGTTTCAAATTCCAATTTTTTTTAATTTTCAAATAATAAAAAAACATGCGAATTTTCAAATACCAATAGGTATAAGAAATATATATATAGATGTTATATACCTACGTCTATTTTTGATAACTGGTCAATTCTAGTGTATCTAGATCGTTGTAAATCTCAGGCCACCTACAGTCCAGTGTTGTGTTTCACTCGCGACTGAAAACTATATCAGGTTCGATTCCCGGCGGTGTCGTATGGTGACTGGTTCTCACTTCATTCATTTTTATCTGCTTTTAGACTTTATTGAAGATTTAGGTCTTATTATTTAATGCTATTACAGGTTTTTTGCAAAGGGGTATTTTTTAAGCTATCCCTTTTAAAATACTTACATACTTACTTACATTTTATATAAAAATTATTTTAGGTAGATGAAATAATTAATAAATAAAATATTTATTAGGTCTACTTGAATACAATTAATACAATACCAATAATGTGAAGCAAGACTTATTTAATAGATATTTATAGAAATTTTAGCCCATCGAATTATAATATAAAAATATCTTATTCTGACTACTTATCAATAAGAGAAACTAGATTGATTGTATTTTTGTATCAGAAAGAAACATATTCATGTAAGACAATGTAAGTAGGCAATTTTAAAGCGCTAGAGTAATGACCGATAGAGTTAAGAAACATTGTATAGAATTAAACATTCTCATAAACAAATTATGGTTAACATCTTCAATTATATTAATTTAAGAACATACCTAGTTAATTATACATAAATTCATAAATTTAATTTAAACTTAAATAAATTGCTATTCGCTATTGTAAAAGTTTGAGTGAGTTGATTACTTGATGTAGGTACCTATAGCAAAACAATCAAATGTTGATGATACTAATATGAACCTTACCTATAGAGAATACCTTATAGAGTTCTATTATAGTTTAAGGGTGGTTTAAGGTCACCTTTACTATCTACTTACTTACTCAATATACATATAATAAGGTTATTTAAATTATAAAATCTTAATTCAATTAGTATTATTATTTCGCTTTATACAAATGTCTATCATTCGTAACATTTTTAACATCCCCAATTAACTATTAGCTGATATTACAATAAAAGGCATCCCAGTATCATTATCCGACATCAATTTAATATCTATAAATATCCTTTGTTAATATTGTTATCTATTACAAAGGGCAAAAATAGGTTGGCACGAAAGTAGAGTATCAAACAATACTGTACAGTCGGCACACGCACTGCCGGGGAACAAATAATTAATGATGATTGGCCTCAAATTACCCTCGATCGCATTTTCCGTCCCTTTCCATCACGAACACAAAGCCTTAGCGCACTCTCTCCAACACAACAGGAAAATATATAAGGGTTGACAGGTAAACGGGAGCGGTAGAACCCTTCGGGACCTCGATACGTGTGCACCTGTGTTAAAATAAACCTTAAAATGGCAACCGAAACTTACGGACATCGGCTATTGTACTCCGAAAAGGATATCTTTTCGTCTGACGTCATGTTGGAGTATTCGACGGAGGACTGTTATCTGAATTGGCCAAGGTCGCCCGATTCAGGGCGGTCCAGCTTGGAGCCGACCCCATCGCTGGATGGGAGTCACGAGTCCAATCACATCGCGTACAGAGGATTGCCCAACGATATTCTAGAAGATTCTGAGGATGTGGACATGGAAGGTTCTGGCAAACGTCGTGGAAGAGCAACCAGTGCTGCCGTGTTAAGAAGACGCCGCTTGGCTGCGAACGCCAGGGAGAGGCGACGAATGCAGAACCTGAACAAGGCCTTCGACAGACTCCGAGGGCATCTACCTTCGCTGGGAGCTGACCGCCAACTCTCCAAGTACGAGACCCTGCAAATGGCGCAGACATACATTGCCGCGTTGTACGAACTCCTACAGTAATAGTGAAGTGTTTATTAGCTTAAGATGTACATTGAAGACGAAGCCAATTAGAGATTCTAGGTAATTTGCCAAATTATTAGACTCCTACAGGGATATTTATATTAGTACCATAATACTCGTTACCGTAGTTGTAAACCCGCAGGTTTTAGTTGTATTTCCTATAAATTTGCCTATTTTAGATGCTTTTCGATAAGTCACTAAATGTGTTTGTATATCAGTTTGTACATTACGTTATGAAAACCTACGCTTATATTTTTAATGTAAATAGTTAGTTTTAATTGCAAAGAATCCGTCCTACCGATGTTTAGTTTTACTGATCTTTTGAATTTATTTTTATGTGAAACATCTTGCCGATATAGTATTACATTCCAATATAGTTAAGCTTAGGCTAAGTAAATACAGTATTATATAAATTATTGTTAAAATATATAACTTTAGCATTAACATGTTTGTAAATACACAAATTCCGTTTATAATTTATTACTTTTATTTAAACCCTACTATTCAACACTCAAAAGAATATATTACATATATTCAAATTATATTAAAAAAAACAGAAATAATATAAGCAAAAAAAAATTATAACAATTTCTCAAAAGTTACTTTCCTATCTTCCATATACATTTGAAATTTAAACAGTAAGTATTTATAATAAAATATAGGACAATTTTGGTTATTGATCATTAGATTCAATATTCGAATATAGCTGAAATTATAATCCATACTAATATTATTATAAATGCGAAAGTAACTCTGTCTGTCTGTCTGTTACTCAATCACGCCTAAACTACTGAACCAATTTGCATGAAATTTGGTATGGAGATATTTTGATACCCGAGAAAGGACATAGGCTACTTTATTGCGAAATATGTACCACGGGCGAAGCCGGGGCGGACCGCTAG